>LGRX02007280.1:0-10179 GCA_001247695.2 Cymbomonas tetramitiformis | reverse complement strand
GGTCCAGGTTAATGTTGGCTTCATCTTGGGGGTCATGTCTGAGTCCATCGATGTTCGGTAGTGCAGTCGTCATCTCCTTTTTGTACTCCTCACCCCAGAAGTCCTGAAACTTGAGGGTCCACTCAGGGCTCACTTCTGCATCTTCAGTATCCGCAGCGGGTTCGGCGTTCTCAGAGGCGATAGCCGTGGCTGCAAAGGCAGAAGCAGTATCATCGGGGGACTTCTCGGCCACCATGAGCCAGGCGGGTTGTATCTCCGGGTCGTCATTGCCGCGTAGCTTCTGCGTCTCCGCGTACACCAGGTACTTCTTCAGCTGGGCGGGGGTTAGGAACACCTCATCCACCAATCCCGCGCAGGCCGTGCCCTTCGGAGACCTGTCCCCAGATGCTTTCCCAGGAGAACAGCCTGTGATGGTGACGCGATCCCCAATCTTACCACCGCGGGACTTCCTGAGGAAGGAGACGGAGCCATTCCCTTCATAGCCCAGAGTGACAGGAGAGTGACTGCGCAGCCACCTCCCGCCAAGGATAACATCCACCTGTATGCCCAGTGGTAGGATCCGGAGGGCAAGGGCGTTCTCCGTATAGGTGCCCGTGGTGGTGTGCGTGTTAAACTTGGCGTACGCGGTGGCGCCAGTAATCTTCACAGATCCATCCGCCAGGGTGACTCTCATCTCGGAGCCGGCTCGTGTCGTGAGGCCACATCGCTTAGCGCTCTGCTCCGAGATGAAGTTGTCAGAGGCCCCCGAGTCGATCAGCACCTTGACCGTGTGCCCTCTGAGGGTTGCATAGAACACCAGCAGCAGCGGTCCTTCTTCGTCATGTGCTGCTGCGAGGGTACCCTCAATGTCGGTCTTCCACTGAACTCCCCCATCCGTGCGTATGCTTTTGCACTTGAGGTTGGGGAGGAGGTTGTCCGAGGCCTCGCGGCATTCTTCCAACGTTTGCCTACACGCGGCGTAGAACTCCTCATCCAGCAAATCAACATCTTCAGTCGGATGACTGACGAGGTTGTCTACACTCGCCGTCAGCAGGGTGCCCTCTGAGGTGCATTCGCTCGAGGTGGGGCTGACATGAGTGGTGTCGCTGGTGGTAGGGCTCACATGGGTGGTGTCACTGGTAGTAGGGCTCACATGAGTAGTGCCACTGGTGGTGGGGCTTACATGGGTAGTGCCACTTACTGTGGGGCTCACGTGGGTAGTGCCGCTTGTTGTGGGGCTCGTATGGGTAGCGACACTATTGATGAGACTGCCATGGGTGAGGGAATCCTCGTCATGCTGAGGGCTGCCAGTAGGGGAGTTGTGGGCGAGATGGTGGGAGCTCTGGTGACCAGTTCTCGCCTCAGGGGTCCCAGCTGCTGCCATCTGCTGGGTGAAGCAGAGCGAATTGACCGAGGACTCCTCTTCCATCACCTCAGGGTCTTCAGCGATTGGGTGGCTGTCGAGACAGGGCGGCGCTTCACCTGCTTCATGCGTTCTGACGGTGGGCATCTGCTGGGTGAAGCAAAGCGAACTGGGTGTGGAGGTCTCCTCTACCTCTGAACAGTAGGATGAACCTTCGGGGTTTCCTCCCGGAGTGGCCGGCGCATTATCATGGTGCGAAGATGTAGTCTCTGTTGTGGGCTCGGCCAGCGAGGATGATGGAGGGGATGCTCCCAAGGGACTGGGACCCAGCTTCCTCATCTTGTACTGGTGTACTGCGTGCAGACTGCACCAGGCGCCAGGTAGACCCACATCTCCCGCTGTCCCAGGTATCGTACCCACTTCAGTGTCCAGGATGCAGAGGGATGTCGAAGATCTCGCTGCTGCTCTTCGTGCTCCCTCCTTTCCCCACAGCCTGCTACCTGGGGAAGAGTCTGGGCTCGAAGTGGCGATTGCCTCCAGCTGCTCGGTGGGCGACAGCTCTCTCCAAGCCGCGTAGAGGTCGTGGGAGCTGGCGTTAGAGGGTTCGGGGACTTGCTGGCGACCGTCGTGTGAGAGGAGGTGCCACAATGCTATGCGCTGATGGCCCTCCTTGCGATCTTGAGGTTCGCGGGCAATGCGTATCCTCTCTACCAGTTGGTTGGCGTGGTTCACGCGCTCCTTTGGCGATCGACTCCCAGGGTGTATGCGGCTGCGGGCGCGCTCCGACATCTTATCCACCAGGTCCTTGGCAGCCTCTGGGGATTTGCGCAGAGCTCTGCGGACCTTTTGCATGGCGACCTCGAGGGGGAGGGAGTACAGATCTCTCTTCCAGTGCCACGCAGCTAGCCTTTTCCGTGGGTCTGCGAGGTTGGACTGATAGATGGGCAGTGGTAAGACAACACGCGGTCGGGGGCGAAGATCGCGGGGCTCTCCGCGGTTGCTGCCCATAATGGGGGGTCTGTGCCGGGGGACTCGTCGTCCCCTCCGACCCTCGATCCTCGCTTGAGTATAAGCAGGGCCGTCATCAAGAGGTAGTGATGGCTCATCGAAGGGGGTGCTTCCTGCAAGAGGGTGGCTAGGCAAGTCATCCCTCGACGGGAATGGGGCACCAGCTGAGCGGTAGGTGCGTCGCAAGCGGGTCCCAGAGGTGAAGGCCACGCTCTTGGGATGGGGACGTTGGCCCCAAGGATCTCTGCGTCCTCGGGCGCGTCGGGGTTCCACTGGTTCTGGCCGCTTCTCCAGGGCGGAGAGGGCCTGATCATCAGGGAAAGACCTCACTTCCTCGAAGGGCAGGGTCTGGGGCTGGCCGCCGGCCAGTCATTCATCGCTCTCCACCGAGGGGAGGCCGTCACCTTCCACGAGCTCGATACCCGCAAGGGCCGCCAGGGTCTGGTAGCTCTGCTCGTCCTCACAGGTGGCAAGAGCCAAGACCTCCTCGGAGAACTCCTCTGGGACGCCATCCACCGAGGAGATGTCCTCCTGCTGTTCGATGGCCCAAACGACGGCGGCTACAAACCCAGGGGAGTTCGCCAGTCGAGCGGGTGCATTGGCCCTCCACTCCTTGAGTTTAGCCTCGTCCGTACAGTTACGGACGATGTGCTCCGCAGAGCCGCAGGCGAAGCACCGGCGGACTTTCGGAGCGTCGGGGCGAGAGAGGCCAGGTGGTGGTGGCAATGGGGTCACTGCCGCGGCGACGGTGGTGGCAGGCCCATTCTCCAGCATGGCGAGCGCTGGGCGGTTCGAAGATGGGGTACGCCTGAAGAAGGGGGTGCGAGGTGATGGATTGGCGAAGGAGACAGTACGGGGAGGACGGTCTTGAGAGCGCCTCTGAGCCGCCTCCGTGTCGATGTCACTCTCCACCTCCTCAGCAACTTCCCAAATCTTCAGCAAGGCGTTGTGGGTGCCTGGGATATCGCCAGCAACGGCCTTCCTTTCCCACTCTTCTGGCTTGGAGACATCCAAGTGGATGGCTCTCAAGCGTCGCATCACCTTGGGTGCATATTTCAACCCTCGGCGGTACGTGGAGAGCATCGACAGGTTGGTCATCTCCACGCAATTGGGGACTCTGCCAGCCAGGAAGTTGACGGAGGCCATGCGGGTCTCCAATCGCGAGAAGTACTCCGCCGCGGTCTCGCTCGTCGCCTGCTTCAGGGCAATGGCCTCGCCATGTGCGTTCTCCAGGTAGGCCTGCGTCAGGGAGCACACTGCCAGGTCGCTGAAGAACACATCCAACTCCCCGTAGCGTTGGTGCCAGGCCTGCTCGGACCCGAAGGTCCCTGCCGTGCGCTCCAAGAACTTCCTCTGCTGGTCTTGAAGAGTGTGCTCCTTGAAACTCCAAAGAAGGCTTGACACACTCGCCTGGTACGCTGATACAGACGGCGTACAGCTGGGAGTGGTCAGTGCCTCGATCACGATGGCCTCTTGGAATACCTTCCGCACCATGTTGGAGTAGTTCTCCAACTGCGTCAGGAGGCTCTCCTTGTCGGCCGATTTAGTGTCGGACGCGGAGCGGGGGAACCTGGTCACGCTCTTGACCAGCTTTAGCACCATCTCCTTGGTCTTGTGCTCCAGACGGACCTCATCTGAGGATGCTCGCAGATTAGTGCCCTGCGGCAACCGAACGATGCCTGGTATAAAGGGGGTGGCGCTAGGAGAGAGCACGGGGTTCGCAGCGGCGGCAGGGTGAACGGGGTTCGCGGCAGAGTGAACGGGGTTTGCGGCGGTGGAGTGGGGAAAACGGGCTGGAGGTGGTAGTCCCGGGGCATGCGTGGGCGGGAGCGCAGGCGCGGGATTTGTGGGGACTGCGGTCGGAGTGGGCGGTAATGCAGGGGCTGATGGTGGTGCGGGGAGTGGAAGAGGTGTATGAAAGGGCAGGGGTGTGGATGGTTGTGCGGCCACCACGCTCATGCTCCGGTACCAATCGGAGTTGCTGACCTCCGACCACGCGGCGAGCCCGTCCTGATCGAAGTTCTGCATCTCCGACTCCCGCGCAGTGGCAGGGATCCACTCCCACACTGGTTGCCCCATGCTCGTAGACCGCACATTGGCCGCGGCTGGGTCCCCCATTGCCATATCCATGACCTCGCGATCAACCATGAGAACCCAGGTCTCCACACGAGGGTTGGTAAGTGGTAGGGGTGCATGGTGTAGGCGGCCTCCCATACGCGCATATGCGGTCAGCAGCGCTCCCAGCAGGTGCATGATCCTGAACAAGATGGCGTCGCCCTGCACCCCAGCCCGGCGGCGTTCATCCCATGGCAGGGAGACGGTTGCCGCGCCTCGCACCCCCGCTGACTGGTGCACCCACAATGAGCCACCATCGTGGGTGACGAAGAGGGCTCTGACCTCTGGGTACTGAGGGTAGGAGGGCTCTGGTGCGGGGTCGTCAGGGGGATCTTGAGGTGGATCACTGGGGGGCCCTGGTGGCGAATCGCTTGAACTGGAGTCTCTGGGCTCTGAGTCGGGGTCGCCACCGCCGTGTACCACCGTCTCCATCGACTGCCGCCGGCGGGCCACCATCATGTTGTGGGGATTTGGCCGACCCTGAATGGGGGGTTCGGCGGGAGCGGCCTCAGCGACGGTCTGAGGCACTGGGGGGGTTACGCTGGCGGCGACGTCTGCCTCGCGTGGATGGTCCGCCGTCAATCCCCCCTGTGCGCTGCTCTGAGGGTCGCCTGGTGGAGAGGCTCCTGCAGATGTCGTCGCGCCAGGCAGGGCGAGTCCTCTCGAAAGCACCGCGGGGATGTCCAGGGCTTGTACTGCCGCTAGGACTTCTCTGCGAATGTGCTCGCTTCGGCTGCTCGCGTCCGAGTCGGAGCCGGACCTATGGGCGGCCCTCCGCCTGCGCTCAGCCCGTGCCTGCGTGCTTCGGCTGCCTCTGGTCCCCGTGCTGGTGCGGCTGATGTCCGTGCCGGAGTCGGGGTCAGAGTGGTCAGGTGCGTGGCTTAGACCTGGGAGATGCTTGCCATGTGTCGCAGGGCCCGAGGATACTCTTCGGGAACGCCGACGCCGGCGGTTCTCTGAGGTTGCTGCCACCGCAGGAAGGTGACGCACCAAAAGCTGGGTCCCGCCCGAGACGCTCTGCTGAGCTCCACTGTCAAGGGGTATCTGCAGAGGGTCCGGCAGGGGTGCGGCACCGATGCTAACGAAGTGTTGCAGCGATGAGAGGTCCGCGCCTGAGTCATGAAGCGCGGAGGTGGCTGGTGCCAGCTGGTGGGGCTGCTGTAGTCGATGCTGCGGCAGTTGCGGCGGCTGAGGCTGCTGTTGCTGCTGTTGCTGCTGCTGTTGCTGCTGTAACTGCTGTCGCTGGATATGCTGCTGCTGTAACTGCTGCTGCATCGGTTCCAGTGGCTGCTGCTGAAGCCACTGCTGTTGTTGCTGCTGGTACGCGAGCCACTGCTGCTGCTGCTGCAGCTGTTGTTGGAACGGTGTGGGATATGCGCCCACGGGGTGATGGGTTCCCAGCGTGAACGGCACTGGTGACACTCCCCCAGCGAGGGGCGCTGATTGGGGCAATACCCAATTGACACCGTTCCATACAGCCTGTGCGGGGGTGCCATCCGGCATAGTATAAGGGCGGGGCACCGCTGTGTAAGGCATGGTGGTGCCTGGATGTGGAATGGGGTGAGCGGAAGCGTATGCGGTGGGCGATGGGAAGGTCATGGGGGAGAACAGTGTGTGGTGTAGCTGCTCTGCGCTGATACCCATGCTGGAAAATGCTTCTGATGTCTGCTGTGACATTCTGACTGCTGAGCTGGTTGGGTTCAAAGACTAGTTGTGGCAATAGCCACAGGTGAGCAAAAGTAGTGAGTGCTCGCCTTTTTATTTAATCAGTCTCGTCCTCGTCGATGTCACTCGCTGGAGGCGAAGGAGCAGGGCTTCCAGGTGGAGATGGGGGAACCCAGTCAGCGCCAAGGAGGACCCAAGGGGGGGCGTCGATCACTCGTATTGCCTGGAGATGCCACACGTGGTCGTAATGTACTGGTGGGATAGCCAGCGTGACTTTGTCCAGGCGTTCGAGGGCCGCTCCAAGGACCTCTCTGTCAGAAACGTCCCAGAACTGCTGAAAGCGCTTTTGGGTGGAGCTTTCCCCGCTGCTGATGGCCGTGAGGGCGGTATCAGGGGTTTCTAGGCTGATCTATGGGGTCTAAGGAAGGGGTTTTTGGTGGTGGGGGCTACTGGGAGAGGTTTTGGGGTAAGCTGGAAACTGTCAAAAACGGCTATTTTGGGCTGTTTTGAGCGGTTTTTCGCCATTTTGGGGCTCTGAAAGGTAAGCTATGTGGTTTTCCTGGCTACTATAAACCGGGGAAACCCTTTAGGGTGCTCTCTGACGGTTGTTTGTAGCCTGGGGCAGACTTGGAACTTAAGATCGGAAAACCAATCTTGACGAACGAGAGCCTGGTTGGCCCCCCAGTGTTAAGGAGACGTTATACTGATATTTGGTAACTTTTGGAAGCAGGAATACGAGTTCCTTCTTTGAAAAAAAATAGTATTTCTGACGTAAAAATTGCGCATAGTTTCCCAAAAGTACGGCTCTCCCCTTCAGTATAACGCAAGTTACAGTGTGGCCGTGGCTGAACGCGCGGAGGTGTTCAGGTAACGCTCATTGATACCAATTGTGCCTGGGGCACTACGACAAATGCTCGGAAATATGTTTTTGATTGAACGTGCAAAGGTACACAATTCGGGTTTTATAATATACTGGATCAGGGCCAGATTGAGGTACAAACGATAATTCGGTTCTGAGTCCTGAAGGCCAAACACTTCTCAAGTGCTCCACTTATTCACTCGTCACTCAGGTTGCAAGGTCAACCTCTTGACGGCCGATGTCACACTTCGGCTCAACGTTCAATTCCCGATCCGATCTCATTTCTAATTCCGATTCGTCATTCTTGATTCAGATGTTATGCTGACAGACTGGCACGATGACTGTCCCACAGTACTGTCATACTGCTGTACTGTCATACTGTCATACTGTCATAGCGTCATACTGTCATACTGTCATAACCTTGATATCTGATATTCAATCTCATTGTCTCTTCAACCCCGATGCGAATCCAACCATTCTTCGAGGGTCTGACTGAGTGCCACGATGACACCCCCCACAGTACTGTCATACTACTATAGTGTCATACTGTCATACTGTCATAGTGTCATAGTGTCATACTGTCATACCCCGGACATCTGGTACTCATTCTCATCGTGATTTCAAGCCCAATTTCACTGTCATCGTGCCAATCCCAGATTACCCCCGATGACACACATACAGACGCATAGGCATATCGGCTCACGCTGTGCCTCCGGGCACAGCATGAGCATGAAGGCATGGTTATCCTTACCAGAAGCATCCTGCGAAACTGACACCACAATTAGAAATGGGACGGACATTTCCACGTAACTGTGCAAACATGGCAATGTTCGCCTTGTTAACATTTAGAAATGGCAAGACATGGCCATGTCTGTCCAGTACCTTATTAGCCAGTGCATATCCTCACCTTAAACCTCACCTGAAAGTGCAGCAGCAGCAAGTGACACCGCGGTTGTTGTGTTATTTGCAGGTCGCACCTTTACCATCTCCTCCAAGCTCTTTAGTATCTCGTTGATTACATCCATCTCCTCGTCATTCGCCTCGTGTGCGGTACCACTCATGCCATCATCTCGATGGGGGATGAACATTGGGTGCGACCGCACTCCCACAAGGCACTCCGCGATAGGAAATGCCACATCCCATGATTGGTTGCCGCAATGAAGAGAGATTTGCACGTCATCCTCCGGATACATATCGTCGAAATTGCCGGGTTTCATCCACCCTTCGTACTCGTCGAAGTCAATGCCTTCGATGTGGTTGAGGAAATACATCATCTTCTCCCACTCATACTCGATTTTGAGGAGCTCCTCGTTCGTGCGTGTGGAGGTCACGCTCACGTGAAAACAGGCGGTGTCGTCACGTTCTTGCCGAGTTGGGGAGGCGACTGCAACGAGCACGTTGGGCAGGTATTAGGCAAACATGGCCAAGATGTTCACCAATTACCTGAAGCTTTGCAAGTCAGGTATGGCCATGTTCACCAATTACCTGAAGCTTTACAAGGCAGGTATGGCCATGTCCAATAGGTTCTCACCTGCTGGCTCAGACGGGAAGGGGGAACTTGGAGGGATTGGGGATATGCCGCGACCATCGGCATCTCCTATAGACCCCCCTCCCCAATCCTGCTCTCCGAATTCATCCATCTCTACTGTCTCCAAAGTAGGTTCGGTAGAATCATGTGGGGTAGGCGGCCTAAGAGGAAGCACGGCCTCCGGATCCGGTTGTGGAGGTACATGCCAACCGTAAAGCCTTTTGTGTGTGTAGATGGTTCTCGTTGACACTTTCTTGGTGATGTTGTTCTCCACGCAACGATTGCAACCACATGGCTTCTTTTGCGCGTCCCTTGCGCGTGGACCGTTCTCCGCACCTCCGCGGCGGCGTCTGCACGAAACCGCGTACGAACATGGTCATGCTTACCCTGTGTATTCCAAAGAACCTATACAAACAGCGCCATGTTTACACCGGGTTTGAAACCATACCTCGCTATAGGGTGTGGGAACGCCGGGTTTAGCGGAGTACACATTATGGCCTCGTCGGCTACCTCGCGGACGATGGGTTCGGTGGCTGCGTCATGGGCACGGGAATCGTCTTGGGCCACGGCCTCGGAGATCGGAGAGTCGGCATCGGAGGCCAAGAGCATCATCGGGTGTGGGGAGGGGGGGGCATCGGCATCGGGGCTGGCGTCGTCGGAACTCGTGACATCCTTGCTCTTGATGGAGTCGTGGTCATCCAAAGTGGGTTGCTCGGACTTGGTCAAATTCAACTCGTCCGGCGGAGCCATACAAATGTCGTCGTCCCTCACCACTTTCAAAATCGCGTCTTTGATCATGGCAAGATTTCGGTGGACGGGAGGTTCCAATGCCCACCGGTGGCCGGCATACTCGATGTTCGCCGGATGGTCCTCTAGGTAGAGTGTATCGGCGATGCACTCCCATATTCTCGAACGGTGGCCCTTCGCATTTGCCACCATGTCGAAAAACTCTTGCGGCGTGCACACCGTTTTCTTCTCTTCGCCTGAATGGGGCATGAAGGAATGGATGGTGACATTGCGTTGCCTGTTGCAAAAGAATCAGAAATGTGTGAGTAGGGCCATGCCCACATCGTTTCAGCAATGGACATGTCTGATCAGGACTTGAGCATAGATACATGATAGGTAGGGCCCTATTTACCCTTGTTAATGTATAAACATGACCATGCTTGATCAGTACTTGAGTGTAGACACATGATAGATAGGGCCCTACTTCTAACACTTCTAAATGTCATTTTTTCGAAAATTCGTCAAATTATGCATAAACGTACCACCCACGCGTGCCACATGCCTTACCCTTGTTTATGTATAAACATGTCCTTGCATAATGCAGCACGCAATCAAGATTACGGAATGTCACCTTGGATCCGAAAGTTGGCTTGCCAACGAGGAATCGTCCGAGTCACTGCCTGAATGCAGGTCTGGCAAGGATGAGTCGTCCGAGTCCGTGTCTGAGCGCTGGCTTGGCAAGGAGGAGTTGTCGGAGGCAGTGCTTGAAAGCAAGCCTGGCAACGAGGAGTCGTCCGAGTCCTTGTTTGACCGCTGACCTGGCAGCATGGAGTCGTCTGAGTCCATGTCGCGGCGGTCGGAGTTGGCTTCGGAGTTGGGTGTATGGGGACATGGGGGCGAAGTAATAGCTGTGGCTGCAATGTCTTCGGCATGGGG
>LGRX02007279.1:0-44332 GCA_001247695.2 Cymbomonas tetramitiformis | reverse complement strand
GTCATTCATGGGTGACCTTACTCATTTCTACCGCACGCTGGGTACGTTTTAATTTTTATTTACAATACACTCGGGCTTCAATTCATATAATATGGATATGTATTTATGGTTTGTATTGAATAGCAGCCGGCAGAAATGCTATAAAACGAATGATTAGGCTACTACTTTTATGTCCCGATCCGCCAACGATCGACCTTTGGTCTTAAAATAAAAATATAGTGATTACTGTTTTTAACGATGCCACAATGCATCCATATAAATATGGACATCTAAGTTGGGGCAAAGGCAAAGGATTTCTATGCCATGTGTATGGATAGCATTCACTGTTTCTGAATTCTCGGTCCATTTTGTTGCGCAATATCTATTTATAAGATCGCTTCCGGCGTAAGGGTTATTGACAGCACACTGTTCAATGGTCACAACGGCATTGTTCACGACACTTGAACGACTTGAGCGTAACGTTGCGTGCTTTTTTATATAAATCAAATAATCAATTTATTCCTGTTTATATTTTTCACTATCCACTGATGACCTGAATTATATTATTGACGCAGTGCTGTATTCATATAATATGGATACAGCATACGTAGTACAGCCTACGATTTGGGCGTCAAAAACGCAGTGTTAATTTCGCACTGTTAAAGGGCTGAATTTTCTGAATCCGTTCAAGCAATCCTGGTATTGCCATGAATGAGGACCTAATTTTTATTTACAATACGCTCGTACTTCAATTGATATATAGTATGAAGAGGTGCTGTTTAGCCCCAATAATTGCTATAGATCCCCGGAATATTCTGCCTACGTGGGGGGGGATATCCGCGTCCCGTCAGCGTTCAGATCGTGGTCGAGTTTCGCTATGAAAAATCGAACTCAACCACGGTCTCAACCACGGTATCGGGTATGTCATCACTGTCAGCGAGTCGCGTACGAATTTTCGACATCTCGGTTACACGAGCGCGTCAGTCGAGTCGATCTGTGAATTTCCCAAATTAATTTTTCAATTCTACATCTGCTGCATGTGGATGACGATGGCTGACGAACTCGACATTTCATAGCGAAACTCAACCACGAAATCTCGACCAAGCCCCCCCCCGTGGTCGAGATTTTCATAGCGAAACTCAACCGAGGTCCAAAAGTGTCTCACGTTACCAGACACGTCGGCTCACACGCTGTCGCAGACGTGTACAAAATATTCCTTCGCTAAAGGCTGATTCTATGGTTTGGTGTCAGGTTACCCGACTGTAGTCGGCGTCGGCAGTTTTTTGATCACAGCAAGCTGATTGGCTCGGACGACCGTAGGTCGACGGAAAGTCGACGCCGACTCTTGCATGTCACGCCCATGTCAGGCCTTCTATAACTTGCGTCGACCCAAAACTGAAGTTATAGAAGGCCTGACATCTCGTGACATGAAGCATCTTTCGTCGACTTTCGGTCAGACCTTGCTCTGTGCATCCTTCGATCTCATGGAGGCCTGATTTTTTTGACGGCTTTCGAGAGAGACGACTCTCTGCCGACTAAATCTACGTGCCACGTCGGAGAAACTACTCTCGCCTTTTCTGTTTTTCAGCCGGATGTTGCGTCCCAGGCACCGCTTTCAAAGAAATAACTTGATATTTCTGCTACGGTGAGCCTATGATTATGATATTATTCCGAAGTTATAAGACCTATAACTTCGTAATGATACTTTTCATTGTGTTTTCCGTAGTGAACTTTTTTATTGGACATGATGAGCGCGTGCGTAAAGATCCCCGCACGTTTTCATCATTGTACCGCTATAAACGGGACAAATGGAACAAACGTTTTGCAGTCTCAAACTTATGAGTGTTCGAACAGCGTGCAACTCTCTCCAACACTTTATAAGTATGTAATGAAGTTAGTTTCAGTCGCTGTCTTGAGCATCCGCAGAAACGCAGATGCCCAAAACGCGTTTGAAGTCCGCAATGCGAACCCCTTCGCGGCTTGCTCACATCCGCGAATACGGATGGAATAACGCCAAACGCGCTATCACGCAACGTTAACTTAAGTTAACTTTGCGTGAAAACTTGGCGGAGACTCATCTCTGTACATCTCGCTACGCAATCATTTAGTACCGCAAGGGTACTCACTCCCGGCGAGCATCCTAAAACGCGAAGTACGGCTTCTTTCGCTACGTTTCGAGTGTCAAACGACGCACATATATCACAGTGAATACATGTTTAAAATGTTGTGATACATGTTGCGAAATTTGCAAAGTAATTGCCAAAATTCATGTGCGGACAGCAGCCCGACGCATGTTTCAAAGGGTCCTTCCGGGTCAACGCTCAACGGTAGGATAGTAGGCTTACCACACCGGTCAGATGAAAAATCGCACGGTCTTTCCGATTTCTGATGTGGAGGAATATTTCCTACGATTGGGAATCTACGTCATGTCGGGGAGGGCTTAATGGAAAAAGTTCATTCTATAAACTGGTGACAGTCGCCGACTCCGACGCCGACGCCGACGCACCGTGACGTGACGTGACACCAATCCATAGAATCGGACTAACCAAGTTTCGCTATGAAAAATCGAACTCAACCACAAAACTCGACCGTGGTCGAGATTTTCATAGCGAAACTCAACCGAGGTCTCAACCAGTGTTGACCATATATCGATTTTGCGAACCGAACCAAATAAGTATATTTAATATGTGGTTATGTTCGGTTAAACCGGATTTTGGCCATATATATGGTGGTCTAATATATGGTTGTAATATATGGTTTAACCGGATATGTCAACCATATATTAGACCACCATATATATGGTCCCAAACCGTATATCAACCATATATATGGCACATTTTAACCGTATATATGGCATATTTTGACCATATATTAGCTTTATTTTGACGATATACGATTAGCCTATTATTACCCCCCCTAGCGACATACACCACGTGTGGTACGTGTCGGTACGTGTCGGTACGTGTCGATACGTGCAGGTACGTGTCGGTACGCGTCGTGCAACGTCGATTACGTGTCGATGCAGCGTCGATGCGATGTCGGTCGCAGCGTCGGTCTGTACGTCGATTACGATGTCGTTACAACGTCGATGCAGCGTCGTACGCGTCGTGCGATGTCGGTACGATGTCGATTGCGTGTCGATGCGATGTCGGTGGGTCCCCCTAGCAACACGCGTGTTCTATCTTGCCCCGAGCAATGTTCGCCCGCCCCTGTCATCTGACTATCCGACCACCTTGTTAACATTCTCATTGTCACTGTAAGCAAGTATCCGCGTAGAAATACAAATGTCATTTCAAGTTAATTACTATTAATCCTCAGACTCAAAGACTTCTTGACACGGATCGATATGTCCTTCTTGTTTCGTGCGTCACGTAATATGCCATGTCATGTCATGTCATGTCATGTCGATCTGATGCAGAATGATGGCTAGAGTGATTTTCAGCGATGAAATATGGTAGAAATACTGTTCGGCGAACCATATATCTACCATATATATGGTTTTAATATACGGTAGATATCTGGTTCGGTGTACCATATATTAGATGTCTAATATATGGTATATTTCGACGTACCGAACCATACACCGGATTTCAAATATACGGTGGCGAACCGAACCTTAGTAGATATCGGGTCGGACCATATATATGGTCAACACTGGTCTCAACCACGAAATTTCGGGTCTCACGATCAAAAATCCGAAACGAAGCGTCCGATCGAAAACTCTTTCCATCGTGTCCGCGAAACGCAGTGATGACACCTTGGTTTAAACCACGGTTTCCATTTCGTGGTTTAAACCATGAACTTCTCCAGGGTTCGGTGATCGCTAATTTTGGATTCTGAACATGAACATGAACTGAACGTTCATGAACATGCCCTAAATGAACATTAATTGAACATTGACCACCTTTCGTGAACTTGAACCCGAACATGTTCATGAACATGTTCATGAACATGTTCATGAACATATCACTATATTTGGATTTCTTCCCATATCTAGTACCTAATCGTATATTTGATGTCTCGTTTAAAGCGACGACCACGAACGAACGTAATGCGGCGAGATACGATTAACTAGTTGAGCAAGAAGAGTGAAAGGACTACACGCATAAGCAAGTCGACACATACATATAAACATGTGGACATATCCGGATGGTCTTAAAAGGGTTTTGATTATTAATTTATTATCAAGCACAAATGGTTTTCTATCATATTTCTATCACCCAACCAGGTTTGGGATTCTTCGCTGTCACTGGATGCCTACTCAGTCTCAAAGGAGTGTTGCATACGCCAGCTCCGATCTTGTGCACACAGATGTGTGTACAACTGCCAAAGGGATGGGATCCCACAAGACGCATAATGCCTTCCCAAACGCGCGAAGTAGATCTGCGACGCTTCCCTTGAGGAGTATTCTCCGCGACAAACTCATCCGAAAGTGGCGCGTGAGGATCTGATATCTCCTCTACTTCTTCATCGGCATCCTCGTTTTGATCCTTCTCAACCTCAGCCACAACAATTTGCAAACCAGGTGTCCCTAACACAACAGTCTCATCTGGCCCGCTTGCCATCATAATATCTTAACATGAGGTCTACGTAAGTCTCGCTGACCTCCTTTAGGTTCGTTAAGAGATCTTCGGATTTTCGCTTTTTGCCTTTTTGCCTTTTTGGACTTTCAGACTCTTTGGGGGCGTCTGAGACGGCTGATCGTGAACATGTTCACGCGATGTTCGCGAAAATGTTCACGATCAAACTGAACAAAACTTTGGGCCTATTTTGATCGCGAATCTACGGTCGTGAACTGAACATGAACATGAACTGAACATAACTGAACATCTGAAAATGTAATGAACCTGAACTTGAACACGTGTGTTCATGAACTGTTCATGAACATGTTCACGATCAAATTAGCGATCACCGAACCCTGAACTTCTCATAAAAAAATAATATCTAATGATATCTAAACAAAACTAAATAAATAATATCTAATAATATCTAATGCGATTTTATTCGCCTTGGTCCAGAATCCTAGAATCTATAATCCTATATAATCCTAGTCTTTCATTTCACTCATCACTGCTGAACTGCACTGTTTGTATCAGATTCTTTGTATAAATACAAAATATAAACGAATTATGAGATTCATATGGCCTACTACGGTTTAGTTTTGTGATGAACACGATTTTCGTGACACATTTATATTCCCAATGACATCGAGCTTCAACGATCAGGATTATTTATCGAATTGCGAATCGGACAGTTTACGTAGAGTACAGCAAATAAAGAAATCATTTCGTCTTCGCGACGTAATTAGGTCAAAAAACAGGCGATAAAGCGCTTTCGCTTTCGTTTCGCTCACAAAACCACTTAGCAACACGGAAAAACCACACTGCTGGCACACGAAGTTTAAAAAAACACAGAATATAATATACACCGCGCGTTTTTTTCTTTTCAAGAATATTACTTCTAGAAGGTACTCTGAAAAGCGCGCTCGCTCTAGGATCTGTTTGCTATTTTTAATCGTCTTCGCCCTCATCAAGATCCAGCTCTTCCTCACGGTACGAACATATCTTCCAATGCCCCTCAGTTCTTTCGCACTTGCACCCGCCGCAGACGCCTATCGCCCGCAATCGCTTTTCCGCATACTTGAAACTCCATTGCCTGAAGAGTGGGTTGGTCATTCGTAAAACTTTTCGAAGCGCTTGTAAACTAACCGGCTCAAAGCCTCCCCCATTTGTTGTATAACCTAGTAGGATATCCTTCCAGATTTTGTTGAGAGCTTCTGTAACCCAGGAAGAGTACCTGATGAAGCTTCTGTGTTTGCGCAGGTGCTCAAGACTATGAGAAATAGAAGCATGCTCGTAGGTATTCACACTGTAGGGCATAAAAGGGAACGTCGAAAGTTCGACCTCTTCCTCTGCGCACGCTGCTGCATAGTTTTCGTAGGTGCTGAAATAACGATTCAGCAACCGCGCAAACTCTGCAGTGGCGGCGACATAGTCTTCCACATCTGCATCACTGAAAGCATCACGAAGCATATGAGTTCCGACTCTGCACAGCGCGACATCCATGCACAGCACGAGCTCTGGAGATCTCAAAGTCGGTATTGTGATTTGGATCATTGAAATGTGTGCTGAGAAGCGGTGCGCGTTGTATCTGCAATTCTTCAGGGGTGTTGCGCTTGGCAAAGCGACCACCTTGAGTGCTTTTAAACTGAGAAGGGTTATTACACCTACTCCGTTTGAAAGGCATGATCCAAACTCAAATTCAAACGAACGAACCCAAACGGAACACATGTTACATTGGTTCCGTTTGAGCGGTACCCAGGGTAATCACAAGGAATCCGAACGGAGTGAGTTGGGACAACCTCGTGAGGTAATATACGCGAAGAAGAACGTTTAAAAAACTTTGTAGGGAGCAGATTTTGAAGATGATTTTCAAATCTTGACCCGCAGCTGCTACGGCAACCTCGTCACAGGAGCCCCACCCGTAGGGGTCGGGCTTCTGTGACACGTGTAGTAGTCGACTCATTTTTTCTCCGTACAGAAGTTGCGCCTTGTGTTCCTGGTCACCGTGTTACTCGCAAAATTGTCATGCGCCAAGTATTTCAAAAGCCTTGTGCAATCCAAAAGCTAAATAGCTATTCTGGTTTTCGTTTACGTACGGCTAGCCATTACAGAAACAACTTGAATTTCCGATAGATCCTTCATGGAAATTTATATCTATTTATCTCACGAAAATTTTGCTGAATATGGAATTAAACCGCCGTATGGCCTACAGATACAGGTGAACAGGCAAATCTAAACAATCTAATGCGATTTCGCCTTGGTCGAGTCTTACTGCCAACCACAAAGCAGTGATCAAGAAAAGCGGTTCATGCTATAAACTTCCCCTTGAATATTGTACTTTCAACTTATTAGAAACTTTCCAAGATTCCAACTTTCCTTTCACTTATCCTGTCTACAGGCAGATAGCCTTATCCTGATGCCTGATAATTACCATTTTAGAAATTACTGTGTGAAGGGCCTAGCTTGCCTCACATTTGACGACCGTGTCGACAGAATAATCTTTTGATAATGGGAAAAAAAAGAAACTATTTTGATATGTTCGACCATATCCCGGAGGCCTTGCTGATTTTGGACAGTCAGAGTGGTGTTGTGATCCACGGAAACTCGAAATTTGACGCTCATGTGGGTGCGCTCAAAATTATTCAAGGAAAAGTTTTCGCTGACACTTGTTTGAAAGCGATGAACAAAGGTGCTTTTGAGGAGAAGGTTGCAGAGTTGAAAGGCAAGGTTCACGATCCGAACGCGAGCGATGAATATAGCTTCCTCGGAAACCTCCAGATACTGCAAGTTAAACAAGACAACTCACTTCCTTTTTACGGACGCTTTGACCTAGCACTTTCAATAGATTCGGATAATTCAAGGTGTTTTGTGACCTTTCGCCGAGTTTCACCCTTAAGTGCAGCCGCGCGAGAGGCGGAAGCAGAATACGCGGATTTTTTCGATAATGCGCCCATCGCTTTGCATTGGCTATCAGGCTCAGGCCACGTACTCTGGGCTAACAAAACAGGTGACCTTCTTGTATGCTACCCACTTGAGGCTTCATAACATCGTTCTCAATTTCTATGAATGCGCAGCCGTCGATGCTAACTTTTCGCGTCACGACGAGCCCTGCCTGACGTCCTCTTGTATTGCAGAAATGGTTACCTTGGGTTACACCGCTGAAGAATATATTGGGCAACCTATTATGAAATTTTGTCCGGACGATGAGGAGTTGGTACTCGAGATCTTCAAGTCTTTAGGCAGCGGGAACACCATCCGCGAGGTCCCCGTCCGATTCCGTCGGTGAACGCACATCCTTGAGCAAAAGGCATTTGCACCTAATAAACTTTTTGAAACAATGCTTACCCAAATTATGGTCGCACCTTAGCATCCGTTCGACGGCTTATGATGATGCAGGAAGGATCAAACCCTGGTTTACCTGCTGATTGACAGCAACGTGGCTTACAACCAAGATGGCAGCTTCAAGCACACACGCTGCTTCATCAGAGACGACAGCAGACGGAGGATTGAGGAGGCAGGTCAGACTTTTAAGGACGAGAGCATGAAACGAATCGCAGCTTCCAAAGACAAGTTCCTGGACAAGCTAGTGCATCAGTTCAAAACTCCACTTCATATTCTGACGGAGAGCATCCAGCAAGGTTTGCATTGCGTGACGCTTGACGCTGTTGGCACACTCACATCTCTTGTAGAAGATATCGTTGATGTCCTGGCGGTAAGCTCACTCACCGTGCATAACGCTGAACCATCTGATAAACTTGCAGGATGAAAACTTTCGGTTCCAAGAGACTTTCATATTTCGTATCGTTGGAGGGTGCATGCACCCGAGATCATGCCAACGCTGGCAAATCTATTCTGTGCTGAACATTGGATGCCTCAGCTTGATGACAGCACGGGCAGATTCTACTGTTTAAGACACATCAATGTACATTTTCGGGCATGCGTCGCGGATCAAGAGGACACACTTTTGATAATTGTGTTCGTGAGGTCTATAGAGACGAGTGTGAAAACATATGAAACCGACTATACAATCTTCACGACGCGCTCTCAGTTTGCCGAGCAGATATTTGTTGCTTGGAGGGGCTTCGACTCTTGCCTTGCTCTCATGTTGACAAGGCAGACTGTTGTGAGGTGGCAGTTCGAAGAGGGCAAAGTGCTCCAGATGCGGAAGGAGTGGGCCGATGTACGTTCGTTGCTAACCGGTGCTATTCCAGTGACCGCGCGAGAAGGCGACGAGAACAAAATTATCACTGAGATCGATGATCACATTGACTCAATTGAAACGGATCCCGTGCACCTGGGGCGCGTGCTGAAGACTCTAGTCAAGTATGTTTTCTCGCAGCGCCTAATACTGCCTTGGTCGTTGCGTCAAGCTCTGGGGATGATCCAAGTGTGGACAATGTGATGTTTGTGTGGAGCTGGTGTGGTTATCAACAGGAATGCTACGATTTTCTCCTCAAACGGTGAAGTGACAACTCGTGTCAAAGATGTCTCCAAAAGTTCTGCTGGTTCGACGCAAAAAGTATTTTTCGAAGTGACTAATCCGGGTGCCCCAGTCGACTCTCTTGTTATGAACAATATGTTCCAAAGATATCATCAGGCGCAGCCCCCCGCGAGGATCCAGAAGGCCAAGGAGGCACCTGCCAAGCATCTCGAAAGTGAAGAGCAGCCGCAAACTGACAAGCTCTCCAGCGATGTGGAAGGCCTTGGGGTGTCCCTCAATCTGGCCTACAACATTGTGCAAAATATGGAATCTACTTTGAATGTCGAGTCCAAGGATGGCTTCACGACTTTCAACTTTACCCTGAAGGCCAGAATCCAGACAAAAGGTGCTCGAGCTGCCGCTGAAGGTGAATTCTACTCCCAGACCAGCCAGGAGCTCCAACCACCCCAGGAGCTGCCCTGTCCTACAAACCTACAGCGCGGGGCGCTTCAACTTGTGGTGCAGCAGCTGTCTTAGGCGGGTGCTCTCTGTGTACTATGCCAGAAGGTGAAATAAAATTGCTGTCATCGGTACTCAGTGGGTGCAGCGTGCAAAGTTGCAATTTGGTGACTTCGGTGACTGTCGCAGCATGTTTGTGTAAGGTCTGTGGTGTCTGAAAGTGTAATGCAGCAGTTGTCAGAAATTGGTTGCCTGTGGTATCTGAGAGTGCAATGCAGCTGCCAAGTCTACAGTGAAACTTGGTTGTAAGAATGGTGGCTTACTTGAACATCCATGGCCGCAGAGTGTTATGCGCTTAGACTCATGGGATCTGTAGTATGGGAGATTGCTGGTGTAAGAACTGCCTGTAAGAATATTTGGACCTTGTTGACAGCTACCGATTCTTGTGATCGCATTGCTTCAATGTATATTTCGTTATTTAAATGGTACAGTGCATGCATCACTGAACTAATACGTTCGATGTAAGATTGGTATTAGTTCAGTGATATATTAGTTGAGTGATTAAACTAATAAATTATTAGTTCAATCATTGAACTAATAGATTATTAGTTCAGTCGTTAAACTAATAAATTATTAGTTCAGTCATGAATCGTTAAACTAATAAATCATTAGTTTAATGATTAAACTAATAAATTATTAGCTCAATCATAAGCAACAATATCGATTCTTGAAATCTAGCGGCAGGGTTGAGGCTGACATTCGCCGGATTTGAACATGTAGCCAGAATTAATACATTATTAGTCCAGTGATATTTTTCTGAACTAATACATTATTAGTTCAATGCACTGAACTAATAGTTTATTAGTTCTCACTAAACTAATAAAGTATTAGTTCAGTGATGTTTTTTTAAACTAATAATTAATTAGTTCAGTGATTATTGGTGGATGCACAGATTCGCGTATTAGTTCAGTGCTATATTAGTTCAGTACTTATTAGTTCAGTGATGCATGCACTGTATTCAATGAAAAAAGACGCTAGATGTTGCTTCAATGTGTGGGAGTGATTTGTGCAGCAGGGTCTACTACACGTGTCGAATGTAGAAGTTCAGCAAAGGTGTGGATGGATGCCAAAGACTCTGATGTGGCCGCAAGGTGTGTGGAGACCTCTACTCGAGCACCATTAGAAGAAGAACATATCCCTCCAAAGGTAGGATTGGAAGAAGCCAGGCCGCGGCGTGTTCTTGTTGTTGAAGACAACACTATCTGCCAGAGGCTTCTTAAGGCCATGCTGGAAAAGGCCAAGGTAACTAAGCTCATCGTCGACATTGCATCGAATGGCAAGGAGGCAGTCGATATGCTGGCAAAACTTGGACCTGTATTCGACGTCATTCTCATGGATCTACGCATGCCAGTCATGGATGGACTCGAAGCCACGATATATATCAAGGAGAGTTTGCAGCTGGACACTCCCATCATGGTATCACTCAGCCCGTCTCAACCATTCCTGTGTCTCTGGACAGAGAGGCGATAGTGCACGCCATTTATGTGGCAGAATACAGCAATGTACGTGAACGGACCCAGTGCATTTTCAGTTGAGACAGTTCATGTGATGCCATGCTCACAAAATACAGCCGTTTTGCTGGTGTGTACAGGCACTCACAGCGGAGCATACTGAGGAGTCACGTGAAGTCTGCATGGCGCATGGCATGGTTTGCCATCTTTCAAAGCCCTGCCAGCGGAAGGAATTGCAAAAAGCGCTTTGGGAACACTGCTTTATCGATGTGGAAATTTGTTAATGACACGCAGTCTACCTCGTATGGTTCCTTGAAGAGAAAAGAAAAAGAAAAAAACGCTGGAGGCTGGAAGGCTAGAAATATCGCGATTTTGGAGAAAAGCAAGTGCATATGGCAAATACTATGATATATGCCAATTTTGGGTGTCACTATATTGGCTTGACCAACGGCTTCCAATATCATTCCATGTAAATTTTGAAAGCATCCTCTCGAAATTGGTCGTTGTGGACAGTTTTTGTAGCAGAATGTAAAGTCCCCCTCCCGCCCCCAACAGTCACAAAATACTCGGAAACTTCTCCATCACCAATACACACAATTGTGTACCGGGAGATCAATGTGCTTTGTGTGAACTGGAGTTTGTGTATTTCATGGGACCTCTTGCACGTCGCATAGGGTTCAACTGATGCCAAAGAACACGTCTAGTGGGTTTGTCTAGCTCAAGTTGAGTGTAGCAAATTGGACCGCGCTAATCAGCTAATATGAGTAGTCGGCTTTCGTCATTTGAAAAGTGTGAAAATGGCAGAACATTCGCACGACTACGATGGCTGAGAAATTCGAAGATTGATTTTTCTCTCTTCACATGAGACAAAAATAGTGCACAATTGCATTTTTTACTTGGAAAGGTAATATAGTAACAAGAGAAATCGATTTGCTTATTCTGGGAATCCAAGTGTACCCCTGCTTTCGTGTGTTTTTTCGTACGTGCTTTTGTCACAGCAGCGGCACATTGAACGCAAGGGGGAACACACTACTCTATGGCGGTAAAGCGATGGTGTAAGCTTAATAAACTGTCGAATAAAACTTTTCTACACACCGAGACATTTTTAAAAACTTGAGAGGGCGATGCTCTAGAGCTTCGGCATGGGTGATTTGCATCATCGTTCGGCTAAAATGACCGAGGGTTTGAAGCGTTTCGGTCCAGCTCATGCGCCACGAACATCAAGGAAGAAGGGTGAAAAAAATCGGTAGGTCTACGGTTCAGAAGTTTCAAATACGTACTGTACGGGAACCAAGCAAAAAGAATACAAGACCATCACATGCAAGACGGCTGTACAAGAATGGTTATACCGTGTCTACATTATTGATTTTGATTGTTGAAATGCGCATAGATACACTAATTAGAAATGTGTGTTTTTAGCTTACCAAATATATGTTTAATTTTTGTTTTTTCGCTTATAGGAATTTTCAGGCCGATATTTATTTATTTGTCAGATTTGTCTTTTTTATTACAGCTTGATTTGACTTCGAGAATTAAGTATCTAACATGTTAACACTACTGTTTTATAGCATGATGAACACAGACTCCCAACCTTTTTATATTGTTGTGCTGTACCATGTTAATTCTCAATCAAACCATTGTAATATTACCATACCGTAAGCCCTTTGGCAGGCAACTCCGGCCGGCCTAGAGAGATATATGCACTGCGGTATGCATATGGTATGTGATATGCAGTCATGCGTGTGTTACTTTCGCCTGCGCAGTAAAGTACCGTATGTTCAGTCCTCCTACAAGCAATTGCACGCAACGGTATTGCGAGCCATGTTCACTTACACCTGCAGCTGCATTGCTCGCCTGCTCCTGCAGCACTCGCCACACTGCTACGCATATGCGCAACCACCGACTTCATGCATCTCTTTCGGGATAGCATTCTACTCTTACAGCATACACGAAACTGGGATGACGTCAGGAACGTCCATTTAAGAGTCCTCAAACCGTCGTAGGCAAATGCCGAAAACGCTAGTCTGCGCGTAGGCAACTTATTTAATACTAGTCTACACGTAGGCGAATGGTTGTAAATGGTTTGATATCAGTAGACAAATAAGTGTATTTGCAGGGAGACATCATTCTAGCACATGTCGTAAATTTCATATCTAGCTTCAAATATTCAGTTTAAAGGCATTGCTGATGCTTATTAAATTCCCATTAGGAGAATTAGCCCCCGCCGTCCTGGCCCGTGACTGTGAAACGAACCCTGAGCCGAGGTATTTCAAACTTGAGAAAAAGAAAGAAAAAGAGAAAAAAAAACCCGGTCTCAAGAGCCGTTTGCACTCTGAAAGTCTCAAGGGTGGTTCGCATTTCAAGGGTCTGGAGAGCTGTCAATTTTTCAGCCACCTCACGAGCAGTGCGAATTTCAGTTGTCTCAGGGGCCATTTGCATGTCGACCCTTTCAAGAACCACTTGCATTTCCGTGTTCTCGGGAGAAGACTGTCTTTCGACAGTCTCAAGGGTAGCCTTGTTTCAATGGTCTCAAGAGCAGCCGGTCTTTCAGCGGTCACACAGACGGTTTGCATTTTGGCAGTCTCAGGGGCGGTTTGGCTTTCGGCAAACTCGGAAAAGGGTTGCATTTCCGACAGTCGCAGAAGCAGTCTGTCTTTCAGCATTCTGGGGGGTAGCTTCCATTCTGGCAGTATCGGTTGCAGTTTGCTTTTCGGCAGTCTCAGGAGAAGTTTGCATTTCGGCAGTCTCACATACCCTACGTTTTTAGCATTCTGCAGCACACTGCTGCACATGTGTTGCAGGCGTACCACAGACGCACCACAAGAGGCAAAGTGCTGCAGACACGCTGCAGTACATCCTGCAGCATGCGCGATTGATAATCGCCATTGAAAAGGGCACATGCTAGCTTAATCACTCGGATGATATCCGAATCGTCCGCTATCACTTGGTATCATTTATGGAAGGGTCTGACCTTATGTTGGCAAGTTTTCACGGCATTTGGACGAGTATCGCGTAAGTTAGGATTTGGGGGTACCTGGAGCCGGAGCGGGAAATGTGCTGCAGAAATGGAATTGTGCTGCAGGGATTGCAGCACGCATGTAGCAGGTGTGCAGCACTGTGCTGCATACGTACCACAGGCATGCTGCAAGAGTAGATGTGCAGCACATATGCAGCTACCGCGCAGCACGTCTGCACGCGGGTGACATCTGCAGCTATCCTGCAGCTATCCTGCAGCTATCATTTCGCAGCTATCCCGCAGCTGTCCTCGTGCACTCGGGACATATGTATGTGCAGCACATGTACGAACACGTCAATCTTATCCATGCCTCCGGTCGAGGCATACGCACACCACATATGCCACAGTCCTGCCGCATACTTTCAACCCGGGGAATATGTACACGAGACCTATAATACCAATCATGCAATTATTCGGACATTCAAACATCCACATCATTTACACTACAGTATATATGTAGCATATACAGAACATGCTAACAGCATATTAATTAAAGGTATGTGGCTACTACCCGAAGGTCCGGTCCTCCCACAAGGACCGAAGTGAATTTGGGATATATGCCGCGTTTTTTCGATATAGTTGGTATATGAGTGCTTTGGGGTCATATTTAGGTGTCCAATAATTATCCAAAAACTTGTGTTGGGTGCAATACTCGGTGTAGCGATGTGGTTTACGTTATTGAAAAGTGGGGGTGAAACCGCTCGAAATTAAATAAAAAGGCCGGTCCTCCCACAAGGACCGGAGAAAAAAAAAAAACACGCCCGTGGCGTATGAGTAAATTAGTTTCCCCGGCCCTACTCTGGGCCGGACCGCCACAAGTGGCGGCCTTAACCCCTAATCGCGACGTGATGAGCTATCTCATCAAACACTCAAATCTGAGTTTCTCTGCGACATGTAACTCAAATTCACTTTTGAAGACAGTTCTGAAAAGCTCTCAGCAAGCCGCATGCAATCGTGCACTTATGAGCAACCAAGCTGTCTTGATGCTCTTGATATTCTTCGAGACGCGCTCCATTTTAACTTGGCCCTACTGGGTTACATCTAGGGCACATGTGCAGTAGTGTTACAACCCCCCTACTACTCTAAATAGCCCTAACCACATGTTGGATACTTGGTAAAATTACATCCGGAAGTCTAGGGTCAATATTAGGGCTTAGGTTGTTAACAATGTGCACATACATCAACATTTTTCGGTTGATAATCACGTCGCCGGTATCAATTGTCGTGCATTTCAAACCTGCGTATGCGATTCGCCTTGCGAAGACCTTTCCGACACTGTTTTCAAAAGTTGAGTTAGGACCGTTATGCAAAAGTTATCGTAGATAAACCTAACTTTTCAAAAACCCAAAATTCCTTTCGCAGATTAGGGGTTAATGGGACAATTTACACTGGGTGGTTCTCATCCTTTTCCTTCTCTTGTTTCTCCTGTCTGAGCCTTCTGTATAGCTGGTAGGTGCCGTGTGCGTAGTTCACCGTCAGGTCGTGTATCCTTTGCAGTGCCTGTATGGCTTCTTTTCTGTCGAGCCCGAGTTGCTCGAGTATGTCTCGATTGTGCCTGTATACCGTGCCTGTCCTGCCCACTGCAAAGACATGGAGTTTGGCACGGAATCCGTGTCTACGTAGCAATTGTAGTAGTGGTCCATATTTCGTGTATTTTCCCAAGAGCTTGGGTCCCCATTTCTCGTCGTCGGTATGGGCCACCTCAATGAGGTGTAGGTTTTTGACTCTTGCTGGTGCTTCCTGCTGTGTGCATTCCCATCCGTCTTCTAGGTCCTCCAGGCCCTCTATCATGACTATGTCTACAAAGCTCGGTATTGTGTCGGGTCCATCATTTCTGCCTGGGTTGTTCTTTCCGTCGTGTCTGCATTGCCCTCTGGTGAGTATGTAGTTTGGGAGTACTCTTGGCTTAACACCCGGGTCCCTCTTTTTTCCGGTGTAGGCAAGGACCTTGCATCCTCCTTTCCTATGGTGGTCTAGTATGTGTTTAAGTTCGTCTGCGTGGGCGTCCGCCCTGTCCGAGAACATTCCCCGCATTTGTGGGTTGTCGCATCCACCTAAGGCGTGCCCCACTCTCATGAGGAAGCCCTTTGCATAATCCACCCCTTTGTGCCGACATCCTTCCAGGGTGCACTTTCCGTTTCCTCCGGCTGCGTTTTTCGCCGTCTCGTAGTCTTGTGCTGGCAGTATTCTCAGTCTGCATTTGAGTATTGTTTTCCGCACCGCAAAGGTGGCTCGTTTCCAGAAGCCGTTCGCTATTTTGTGTAGTGGCTTGTCTCCCTTGAGGTGCCCCATTGTTTCGTTCAGCCAGTTGTCGGTGGCCTTGTTCTCTTGAACCGGGGGGGCGTTCCTATTTTTCGTTCTGTTGTGTGTTATGTCGTGCTTTCGTTGCTTCCATCTTGTTCTGGGCATCGGGTCCTGCATCATCGCATGGACTCTGGACTCCTCCGTGACGCGGTCATGGTGAGCTTGTCTTTCATTTGCCGGCCCCCCTTTAGGTGCTTCCCGCTGTTCAATGAGTTCATTGAGCATCTCAAAGGTTTCCTCATCATTGTGCTGTTTTTGGGTCACCTCGAGTCTCTCCACGAGTTCGTTGAGTTCCTCAAATATTTCTTCCCCCTCACGGGGTTGGGGTGGTGTCTCTGCAGTTGTGGGGTCGCTTCCCCGGGTGGGGCCTGTTCTGCCTTCTGTCTCCCTTTGGTTTTGTTGTTCGTGCATGTCTCTTATAAGGAGCATCTCTTCATCCTCCTTTTGTCCCATCATGGCTTTTATTTGCCTGTCTTCTTCATCTCTAGTCTGGTCGGCCTGTTGCTGCCGGTTGGGCTTCGAGTCCCGCATCATTGCTTGCTCCTCTTCATTTTGCTGCGCTTGGTCATGGTGTGCTTCCCACCTGAAAATGTGCTTCGCTTTCAGTTGGTGGGTCCAGGTTGTGGGTTCTCCTTGAAGCTCGGTAGTTTTTGCCGTGAGCCTGCTGTTTCCTCGGGCTTGCTGCTCACGGAGTAATGTGGTCACATACTTCTGGACGGCGAGCTTTCCTTGTAGTTCTCTGCTGCCCGAGTCTTCATCTGGTACCATGGGTTTGACTTGTATTGTTTCGTCATTATCCCATGCCTCCGTGAGGGTCCCTGTGGTGCATGCTTGCTTGGCTGCTTCATCAGCTTTTTCGTTTCCCGCAATTCCTGTATGTGCCTTGACTTTCAGTAAGGAGACCGTGTGGCCCGCTGCTACCAATGCTTCAATGTTGACCAGTATGGCATATAGGAGGTCTCTTTGCCGGTGGTGTTCCATGCTGTGGGGTTTTGTTCTCATGTTCTCCAGTTGTCTAATGGAGTTGGCACTGTCCGTGCAAATGGTGAGTCCTTCGCCGCTTGGTGGCGGCGGGAGTGTAACTGCTTTCTGTATGGCAAGAAGCTCGGCTCTGTTCACCTCTTGGTCCTCACCTTCCCATCTAATCATGTGGGCCTCCCCTTCTCCGGACCTGGGGTCCCATACCGCAGCTCCTGAGGCCCATTCTTTGCCTCCTTCCTCTGTTTCAATTTCTCTCTTGCTGCCGTCTGTGTATAGGTACGAGGTCGCTTCGTGTGCCCTTTGAGGGGGGGGTATGTCAGTTGGGCTGGTGTGTCACTCGGGGGTAGGTTCCTGGGGTCCTCTGTCCGGTCTCTCGTTAGTTCCCATCTTCTCCCTTGGACCCCCGGCTCGTGCTCGGGCCAGAAGTCGGCGGGGTATCTGACAATTTTTGACCTCGCCACTTTGTCCCATAGCATTTGGGCGTCAGTCTGTCTTCTGAGTCTGGTGTGCGAGGTGTTCGCTTCTATCACCTGTTGCACTGTGGGGGGGTGTATGTCCCATTTTCCTCCCCTGCTACCGGGGAGGAGTTCCCATTTGGCTGGTCCGTCCTCCACATGGAGGTGGCTGTCCTCCCACCAGGTTTCAATTTCTGTCTGTACGTTGAAGCACTGGGGGCAGAGGTCGTTCCTTATGTGCGGCCCTGTGTTGCACATTCTTCCCATTTCATCCGTCATGTCCTTTGTTTTAATCACCGGGAGTTCATATCTCTGCCATGGTCTTGTGTCCACAATGCAGTCGGTGCCGAGGGTGTATCCTTCTTAGTTTGGTTCGTGCTTGTCATGCTGGTTCGCCTCCCTTGCCGGCTGTTTGGCGGTTGTGGTCGTGCGGACCTTGCTCTGTGGGCAAGTTGTGAGTGCTTTTCTTATGCAATCCGCAGCAGTGTCTAGGTCCCCGCAGTGGGCCTGCCACCCCGCTTTGTTGGCAACAATCAGTACCCTGAGGTTCCAGTTGCACTGCTTCGCTTGCTGGTGTGTGGCACCCATCCAGTGGTCAGGGGGCAGGAATGTGAATTTGCCTTGCGGTATTTCAAGCAGTTCGTGCACTAGGTGCCCTGCATGTGCGTTATATAGTTTCCTATAGGGGGTTTTTTCATACGTCGGGTATATTCCGACCCCGAATACCGGGTCCTGTGTGGTGGTGGCTGCAATGGCAAAGTCCAGTGCCTTCTTGAGGTCCTGTGGCGTGTATTCTGGGTTGAACTGGTAGGCCCCCAGTTTCATCCAGTTTGCAGTCCAGGCTGAGCCTCTGGCCCCGAACACCTTGTCTCTGTCATACTTGGCGTAGTAATTCGTGGTGTTGTGGTGGACATTGAGGGGTGAGGCGAATAGTTCAGTGTTGAGTCCGAATGCCTGTTGTAGTGCCCTTTGCATCTGGGCGGGGAATGTCCAGTGGTTTTGTAGGTTCTTTTTCCTTTCCTCCTTTTCTTCTTTGCTTGAGTATCTAATAAGTAGGTGTCCCACTTCTTCCTCAAATGTGGAGACTTGTATTTTATGGTCCTCCCACATCTCAGTGCGTAGCGTGCGTTGGTGTGGGGTTTGGTGGTGTGTGGTACCCACTGCTTGGGTGTACCTTTCATGTAGCCTGAGAAGCTTCTCTTTTGTGAGGGTGCCTATGTACTTCCCGTTCCTGTGGTAGCTGTGAGCGAGGTCCCCTTCCATCCGCAGTTGGCAATGGTGTTCTCTGTTGTCCGCAATGTCCTGCTCCGGGTTGGTTTCCGTCGGGTCCAGGGTGAGGTTTCCCGCATGTAGTGTGGGCCAGGCCTGTCCCAGGTGAGGCCTTCCGGCCAGTATCTCCCTGAGACCTCTGAGGTGGGTCACTTGGGAGCCCCTGGCTCGTAGCCTTCTTGTCAGGGTTGGGAAGGTGGTCGCACTTTGGCCCCTTCGCTTTGCAAGTTTCAAGAAGTCAGTTATGGTTTCTCTTGTACTCCACGAGTAGGAGTCTTCCCCTGTTGGGTGCCTCCACTGGGTTCTGTACTGTGTCACTTGGGAGTGCGGGTCCGTTGGGTCAATGAGTAGGGTCCTCATTGCCACAATTTCTTTCGGCTTGTCTATCGTTTGGCCCTTCTCAAAGCTATCTGCCTCCATTTTTTCCGCCATGGGGTCTACCTCATCTATCCACTTAGTTTGTAGGTCTGCGTGGAGGTCTTGTGGGACCTCCTGCTCTTCCCCCCACGTTTGACCGGTGGTTTCTGTCTCGTTAATTCTTGTAAGCGGGTGCAGGGAGAGTTGCCTATGAATTTCTTCTCTGGGGACCAGTTTCGCCTCCCATTCCGTCATTTTAGCCCGTAGTTGTTCCGGGTTGAGGCGCGGGAGGTTGGTTCGCATTGTGTGGGGGTCCAACGGCCCCTCACTGGGCATGCTCCTGTATTGTTGCTTCAGTCGTCGGTTTGTGAGGCTGTCATAGAAGTCCCCTGGCTTCGCTATGTTCCTCGGCTGGGCTTCGCAAAGGTATGGGTATAGGTGTGCCAGGCCTTTTGCTATGGCACTGCGGTCTGCGCTGAGGGTTGCATCTTTGCATTGTTCCCTGACATTCACCTGACTAATCGCGTGTTGGCCATCTCTGGTGGTAAGGAAGGCTAGGTCCGGGAAATGCGTGAATAGTTTGAGGCACGTCGTGAAATTTATCGCAGTCGGCGTGTCCTTGGGTATTGTGAGCTTGGCGGTTTGGTCTGTGCACATCGCTTGCCAGTCCGGAGGCGCCGGCAGGTCTCCATCCATCATTTTGCCAGCTTTTGTTTTTCTCGTGGTTCCTTCCATCTCTTTGTCAGACTTCCTTCTGGTCGCCCCTTTTAGTTGCTCCATTATCTTCGGTACTGGGGTCTGGAGTTGTTTGAGCATCCCTTCTGTTCCTTGGGGCGTAATGTTGTATCTTAGAAGGGCATTGAGTTTTCTTAGTGTGTTGTGTTTTGTCTGGTGCCCCCCCCAGAGCTTGTCAAGGTCTGTGCAATTCTTGCGTGTGGTGCAGTGGTATTCTATCAGTCCTCTGGTGGACCTGCTGACGTGGGACATTCTGAGTCTTGACTTCAGGTTTATTTGCCTCCACACCTCTGGGCCCCGTACAGCTCCTCTGTCCTCCTCACTGTGCATGGCTTCCAGCAGTCCGCTCCAAATTGCCTGGGCGTAGACTGCCTGGAGTGGCACCATGCCCAATCCGAACCTTTCCTTTTCCTGTGTGGTGAAAATGTTCGGTGTTCCGTTACGGGGCAGGCCTTGTATGTTCTTTGTGGCCCCACCTATTACCTTGTCAAAGTCGTCTATTTCACCCGCGGTGTAGAGGCCTAAGTGCAGTCCATACCTGAACTTTCCCAGTATTGCAGAGTGGAGGGAGTACTCTTTTTGGTCTGGCGTCAGCGGCGAGCGCAGTAGTGCTTGTATCCTGTGGTTCATTTCCTCCCTGGCAGCTTCCTTCTCCTTGTCCCATCTGCCTGTGAATGCTAGTAGTACTCCTAGGTACTTGTATGTGTCGTCCGGTTTGAGTATTTTGAAGTGGCTCAGCTTACCATCCACCCCCACCGTTTTGAGGTCCTTATGGAGCTGTTCAGGTATGGAGACCCCATTTTTTATGCCGGTTATGGCTGACTTGGTAAGGTTAACTTTGAGTTCACTCCATCGTGAGAATGCCTCTAGCTTGTGTAGCTGGGCTCGCATGTGGAAAATCGTGGGGCATAGTATGAGCAGGTCGTCGACGAACGCCCCTGCTGTCGTCCTGAGGGGGCCCAGTCTTTCCTGCTCGGCTGCGTGTTTGTGTTGGTATCCGTGCTCCCCCACTTCCAGCCATCTTAACAGCGGTTCCTGGTATATTATGAAGAGGAGGGGGCTCATACTGTCTCCTTGGAGGAGACCTCTTTGCACCTGGACCATTTCGTGAGAGGTTTCCCCTCCTACTCTGGTGTACATTGACATGGTGTCATGACTTTGTGTACCTAGGACATCTCGCACTACTTGTGTAAGTTCCTCAGGTATTCCAAGGTACTGCATTGTATGTAGTAGCTTGTTGTGGTCCACTGAGCCATATGCATTTTCAAAGTCTACATACAGGCCATGCAGTTCCCGTCCGGAGACATTTGCGTCCTCTATTGCGTTGGTCACTCTCGTGAGTTGTCTGAGTGTGTTTCTTTTCTCTCTGGAGCCTTCCTGTGCCTGGGCTAGTATCCCCTGTGTTTCGCAGAACGTGGAGAGCATGTTTGCTATTTGCGAGGTGTATAGTTTGAATACTCCCTCCAGTAGGGCTATGGGCCTATAGTTTTGCTGTAGGGTGACATCTCCTTTCTTGTGGTGGAAACAGAATGTCCCTCTCTTCCAGGTGAGGGGGGCGTGTTTGCTGTTCCACATCTCCAGCATGAGCGCATGCAAGGCATCGTGGAAGTCCTCTGGCATGTACTTGAGAATTTCGTTAGGGGTTCTGGTGGGGCCTGGTGCCTTGTTGTTGTTTAGGGTGTGTACTGCCTTGCTGTAGCCCTGTCTGCTTATCGTGAGGACCATTCCCTTGGGGTCCGGTCTTGGTGCCTTTATGAGTCGCTCCTTGTGGGCTGGGTCTTCCCATGGTGGGGGTGTTAGGTCGGGTAGACTACGGTGTTCCATCCTGTATGGTGCCGAGTGGGCCATGTGGTCCACTAGTGCATTCGCAATGTTCTTGTGGCCTACAGCCAGGTTGCCCTCCCTGTCCTGTAAGGCCTGTATATTCGCCGTGGGGGCATGGCCTGTTTCTTGGGCCTTGGCATAAATCCTTTTGTGGTATCGTTTCTGGTTGTTCCAGTATTCTCTTACTGTTTTGTCATTATGTCTTTGTTTGGCTCGCTTCCAGTGCTGTTTGACCACTTTGTGGGCAGCCGACCTTTCTTTTTTGGCCTCCTCGGTGAGCCAGGAGACCCATTCCTTTGTGTCTGCATTGTCCCTGTTGGTCGGGCCTTTTGTTTCTCCTTCCTTCAGGTGGCGGAGGGTTGCGTGTTCCGTGTGTGGGTTTCGTAGTTGTCGTTTGGTTTTTTTGTGCATCCGCATTTTGAGTATCGCGGCATCTCTTTCTTTTCTGTCCTTTTTGCCCATTAGCAGGTCCGTTGCCCCATGGGTGGAGGTTCTCCCAGTTATCACCGTTGGTAGTTCCTCGTCCTTCAGCGCGCAATTGTTTGCTCTGTTGAGTATACTCAGCACTGCCTCTCCTGCTCTGTCTATGGTGGCATGTGCCACCTGCCTGTTGCCTTCTTCCCTACATCGGGCGGCTATCTCTGTCATGTCTTTCAGCTTAGCAGTCCTGGCATAGTCGTGTGTTCTGAGGAGGACGCTTTGGAGGGTTTCTCTGTGGGCTTTGCTCAGGGGTGTGTTCAGTTTTACCTGCCCTGGGTGGGGGTCCTGGTCCACGTATGGTTCATGGGTGTCTATGCTGTCCAGCCGAAGGGTCGTAAGGCTTACCATCTCATGGTCACTCGTGTGGTGTTGAGTGAGGTGTGCGGTGCTTCCCCTCTCGTATTGGGCCCGTTTGTCCTTCGGTGCTAGCCATCTGTCAATGTTTCTGTTTTCTGCCCAGTTCAGCGTGGTGTTAATCGTCGGTCCTACATTATGGAGGTTCAACTCTTCCGCGAGCTTCTTCCATTGTCTGTCGGTTTTCGTTACCCTCTTTCCCGTGCTGGTGTTGCTTGCATTGAGGTCTCCTCCAACAATGACATGCTCGTTCGGTTTTTCCGCTGTTCTTCGGAACAGGTTGGCTGTGTACTTTAGTATTTTGTCTCTGGTTTTCCCCTCCTCCGCTCCCGGTGGGTTGTATATGCCCAGCACATGGTACATTACTTCCCCCGGCAGGTGTAACACCACATGGAGCAGGTACCCCTCCAGGTGCCTAGCTGGGACAACATGGTGGTTGTGAGCGTGGCCGTAGGGGCTGCTAAGTAGTATGGCTACTCCTCCTTTCACTGGCTGCTCTGCAGTATTGTCTGCTTCTTTCGTCTCTGTTTTGGTGCCTATTGCAGTGTACTGCAGGTCTCTGAATTTCTTCATCACACTGTCGTGTGCATGCTTCACTTCCGTGAGCACTATCACTTGCAGACCCAGTTGGTTCTGGTGTCTTTTCCTGACTGCCTCTGCTAGGTCGAGGCAGGCGTCACTTTGTCCCGCTATGTTCCATGTGAGCATGTGTAGGCGGTCTTCCCCTATTTCCCCCTTTTTTGGTTCTGTGAGGGGGGGCTGGTGTTTTCGGGGGTCTTGGTTTGTTTCCGGTGCCTCCTGTTGCGCGTCTTCGAATTTCTCCCATTGTGCAGTGGGTTCATCGCTTGTCTCCTCCCCCCCCTCGTCCGAGTGGGTTTCCATCGTTCCCTGCTCTCCGAGCGTTTGCTCATTGTCCCTTGTCTGGTTCGTGGGGGTCAGTCTATGGAGCCATTTCCATAGCCCCTGTTGCTTTGTGTGTTCTCTGTGCCCCCCCTCCTGGGTTCGTGGCGGTTGTGCCTCGGCTTGCGGGTTTGGGTTTGGGTCATCAGTGGGTTCCCTGGCCCCTGTCATCTGCTGACTGTCCCCTGGCGTTTGCTTTTGTCCCTCGGCGGCAGTTATTCTTTTCTTCACTGGGTGTTGTATCGACTTCCTGTAGGCATCAACCGCTGCTCTGTTGGTGGCTCCCCATTTGCTGACCGCCTCATTGAAGTGGGTGGGCCAGTGTCCCTCTGGGCATGTTTCCTGGAAGTGCATCCATGCTTTGGTGGCCATCAGGGCCCATACCCCACAGCTGTAGTGGTCTTGTGCGCTTTGGTTGCCCACGTTCATTAGTTCCACTGTTACGTGTCTGCTTAGTTTCCTCGTGAGGTGTTCTGCCCAATTGGTCATTTCTGTTGTAAGTCTCTTTGTGTTACGTAGGGTTGCTTAAGTTTTGCCATTCAAGGAGTCATATATCCAGAGCTTAAGCTTATCGTTTGCTTCACAAATGTCTGGTCCCGCCAGCACTACTCTCCAGTGCTTGCCATCGCATACCGGTATGCAGAAGCTCTGGAGGTTCCCGAGTAGTTGTAGCGCTTTCGTAGTGTGTGGCTCTTTGGTGTTCCCTGGTTTCAGTGTTTCCCTCATTGAGGCTACCACCAGTGGGGGCATTGGGTCATTCTCATACAGTGTGTGGGCATGTTGCATTTGGAACATGTTCAGTCGGCCCTTTCTTTCGAACAGCCCTTTTGAGGTGGTGTTGTGTGGGTGCATTCCCGTGTGGTCCTGGCTTCCCCCACCTGTCATGCTCTGCTTGCAGCGGCTGGCTCTGTGCCTCATTCTTTGCTCAACTCCCCTCATCAGCAACTTGCTCTTGGTTGGGGTGCCCTCTGGTATTGCAGTTACCGCATATTCGGGTTTTCTTGTTCTAATGAGCATGGGTTTACCATTTCGGTAAATTATTCTGAGCAGTTTCTGGCCGGGAGGTGGTTGTGCCCTCCCTTTCGTTGCATTTCTCGCCTTGGTCCACTTCCTCCTGTTCCTCCTTTTACGCGTTATGCCGTTGGGCTCAATGTTGTTTGTTTTCTTCTTGCGGCCAGGCGCTTTTCTTCTTGGCAGTGTGGTAAGTAACAGCATGGTGAGTATTGGGGTCAGGGCGAGTGCGGCGTTCTGCAGGGGCCCGGCAGTGTCCTGGTTGCTCCGAATCAGTCGGGTGGGTGGTAATGTTACCGTTGGTCGGTGGGGGTGTTCACATTGAGTTGCTGCCGCTCCGCACTTCGTGCAGCTGTGTAGTCTATTTTTCGGGTTTATGGTTACAGCGTTACATTGCCCTAAATCGCATGTTGTAACACCCCTAAGGGTATTCCCAGAGTGAGTTGTGTTTTCAGTTCGTTGTCCCATGGCTGTGCCAAAAGATTTTTGAGTTTCAACATGTTTTCCAGTTTTTCTGATTTTAACGTAGAGCATTTTCAGGAATTCGCTTGTGGTCGACTTTTGGAATTTTGCTCTCATATTTTGTGTGCATTGCCCTTCCGCCCTCATGAGTCGTCCCCTAGAGTTTTTTGGCTTCCTTCCCAGTAGTTTGGGCTGTGTAAGGTCATTTGTGTCTTTTTTGCTTAGGGTTATTATAGGGTTGTTTGTGTTATTCAGACATTCATGGGTTAGTCGGGTGGGTGGTAATGCTACTGTCAACTGGTGGGGGTATTCACATTGGGTTGCTGCTGCTCTGCCTTTCTCGTGTCTATGCATTCCAATTGTTGGGTTTATGGTTACAGCGTTACATTGCCCCAAATCACTTGCTGTAACGCCCCTAACGGTATTTCCAAGGTGGGCTGTGTTTTTGTTTTGTTGTCCCGTGGTGGTGCAAAAATTTTGCTGGGTTTCAGTATGTTCTCCGGTTTTTCCGAATTTAACGTAGAGCATTTTTAGGAATTCGTTTGTGGTCGACCATTGGAATTTTGCTCTTGTATTTTGTGTATACAGTCCTTCCACCCCCCTGAGTCTTCCCCCGAGGTTTTTCAGTTTTATTCCCAGTAATTTGGGTTGTGCACTGTCATTTGTATCTTTTTTGCTTAGGGTTATTGTAGGGTTATTTGTATTAGTACAATTATGGTTTAGCCAGTTGGGTGGTAATGTTGCCCTTCTTCGGCTGAAATGTTTGGGTAGGACCTTCGTAATCACTGGTGTGTACCCGCATCTGCTGTCCCTTTGGTGCTTTTTGTTTTGCTTGCCACTGGCATGGGGGTGTGAGTATTGTGAGGTAGCATCATTCCAATTGTTTGGTGTGTCGTCAGGGTGAACCCAAGAGTGGTGTGAACTCTTTGCCTGTCGGGGTGTTGCTATCAGTTTTTGGTTAGTTTGTTGTAAGTTATTATAGTGAATTGACATTTTCCATTCGAACGGTGTATGGTTAATGCTCGGTCCCCCGGTATGGTCAATGCAGGAAATGCATGCTGGGTGCATGCATTCACAGTGTTTGTCAGTGGCAGTTGCATTGGCAGGTAGAGACAACATAGATATTACCATGGTTTGTAAGTTCAGGCTAACTATACTGGGTCTGTTTCCTATATCTCTTCTCTTGCGATGGGGCCCTGTGGCTGGCTCTGTTAGGCCACTCTGTCTTGCAGTCCTGCTGCCTCCTTGGTCCTCTGCAGCACAGATGTTATTTGTTAGTGCCGTGGGGGTGTGATCCCACTGGCAGGGTGTGGTGGCTTGTGATGTGAGTTGGTCAGCAGGGCAGGGGGTTGTATGATTGCTCACCTTTCTAGTGACAGGCGGGGCAGGTCGGGGGCTCTCAGATTGTGCCCCCGCTTGTGCTGCCGCCTGTGCGCCCCCTTGTGCCCTCCGCTTCGCCGGTGGCTCAGCGTCGATCGCCCGGCCCCCCGTGTTGATTGCTGGTCTCTTTGGCGGGGCCTGGTTCCTCTTGGGGTCGGGTTTCTTGCCAGTGTAGGGGATGCCCCGGTATTGATCGTCCTCCTCTGCAGTCTGTGGTGCCGGTCTTTTTGTGAAGTGAAGCGGATGATCGGGTGCCTGGTGTTTGCCTTCTCCTGTCAGTCGATCGGTGAGTGCCTTGAGGGTGTTCACCATGGCACCACCGGTTTCCTGGTATGTTTTATGGAAGCCCCGTACCTCTTGAGTGATCTCTGTATGGCGCACCCCAGCGTTGCGCTCTTGTTCCCTGTGCAAGTCACGGAGTTCGTCCAGTGTGACGGGCTTGGACTCGTTGAACCTTTCCAGTTGCTTGTTGATGTTTTTGAGCAGCTTCTTGGTCTCGGGGGTGGGCTGCTTGCTGGTGGCCACGGCCTGCTGGAAGACCTCGTCGGCCTTCGACCCCACTTTGTTGATGAACTGGGAGGCCACCTCCTCGGCTATTTGGTCGATTCTCCCTCCACGCGCCTCCCTGCCGCGTGCTGCCCGTGGGGTTTGACGTTGTTTGGTGCCCGCACCTTGGGCGCTCCACCTCCCCACCTCAACTGTGATCGAGGTGGAGATGCGTCGGCCAGAGTCGTCTACCCCTGCCAGTACTCTCACCGTCTGCTTTCCCGCCTTGGCGATCGCGTCGTACGCCTTCTCCGCAAGTATGGCGTAGTAGTTGATTGTATACCCACCACCGTTGCGCTTCCACTGTAGCAGGGACGATGGGTCCCCAGGCGTCGAAGGCGCCCACTGCCGGGACGGCACGTGGAAGTCAAAGATGTTTTCGGTGTCCTTGAGGGCAGTGGTGTTGGCGGTAAATTTCTCGATGTGCTCTACGATGGCCTGCACGATGTGGCCTCGGTGATGGTCGTGCAGTACCTGTTTCCTGTCCACGATGGCCACTTCCCGGGCTGCGACCTCGTCGCTGACCTCCTTGCTGGGTAGCCAGCAAGTGGTCGTAGCCACACCCCAGGGGTACGGGTGTTGCACGATGAGCTCCGCTGCTGCCGGTGAGACCGCCTCCAGTAGCAGCACCTCCCTGAGGGCCGCGTCTTCCGGAGATTCCCTCACCGTACCTTTTCGGATCCTGTCGACCAGGTGCCCCAGCTCGTGCCTTGCCTCCTGTCTCTCGATGACGGAGGTCGCCAGGATGTTTGAGACTTCCTCTATGGTTTTTCCCTTGAGCAGTGGCCCGTAGACCAGGACGCTGCGTCCCGCTGTCGGCCCCTCCACCGGCGCCCAGGGGGACCATATGTAGATGCACGGGAGCACTGGCTGCTCCCTGGTGCAGGTTTGATGCGCCTGTGGCACCACGTGTAGCGGGAGCCGAAAGACTGGGTTAAACAGCACAAAGGCTGCCAGAGGTCTGTTTTGGAAGGCAAGGTCTATCTGCCTGACCCTGCCCGCACTGTTGAGCCAGATGTGCGTGTGTCGGAGGTCGTACACTACGTTCTCCGGTGAGTCGGACACGTCAAAAAGAAGGGCGTTCAGGTACCGCAGGTACTTGAGCACTTCCTTGATGCTCTCGTCCAGGTCCACTATTTTTAGTTGTGGGGTGCCCGTATACGGGAAACCTGTGGGCCCCGTGTCGCTTGGGTCCAGGCTGCTGCCCGTGACTGATCGTACGTGGGTGAGAGAGTCTCTCCCCACGTACCACGGGCACTCCCAGTTTAAAGGCATGCGCGGGAGGGTCCTCAGCCACCAGAACCTCCCTGCGGTCAGTGTGCCACTTGGTGGCAGTGTGGTAGATTCTGGCCTCTGGGTTTTCCGTGGCCTTAGGACGGCGCTGGTAGATTCTAGACACCTTTTCCAGCGGGGTCTCTGTGCTCTTCGATGTGGTGTGCTCAAGGAGGCTCGGGATGTTGTCTGCTGGGGCTCCGTCGACTTTTCTGTAGTCGATGGGCCTGTCCAGCGCCCTTCGCAGCTCCTCTTGCGGGACTTGTGTTTTGTTACCAGGTTCTGTCCCCTCGGGGTTCCTGGCGCGGGGGCCGGCAGTGCCGGGTAGCCCGTCTTCTTGTGTTTTGTTTGTTTTATGTTTTTGCGGGATCGCACTTCCCGCGAAGTGTACCTTCCTGGTCTTCTGTTGTTTGGGTGGGATGTCTTCTGCGTGTGTTTCGTCAGCACGTTCCGATGGAACGTCCTTTTCGTGTTGTATGCCTGCCATACCGGTTGCCCGGTCGGCTTCCGGAGTGGCGTACTCTAGCTCGGAGTCGGAGGATTCCGACAGGCCGAGTTCGACAGATGTTATTTTTGGAGAGTGGCGCGGCTCAGAGTCTGAGTCCGAGCCGTCAGGGCACTGGTCGTACTCTGGCATGTTTTCGATCTCTGGCAGGCCAGCTGTCGCTTCACCTTGTGGTTGGTGATGCTGCTCGCTCGCGGTGGTTTTTTGGGTCGATTTGGACGAGCCTGCGCACGTCAGTCTGGGTCTGTTAGCGGTTTTGGCCATATTTCTTGCGAAAACGAGTTTGGTGTGCTGGAGGGTTGTTTTCGAGTGTGGTACGAACGTGTTTTGGAGCGTATTTTCACCCTGCAGGTACAAAAAACCGTTAGCTTGCGTAGGGTGCGAGTCAGCAATGTGACATGTGGGGTGTGGGCGGGCCGAATCTGTATGTGGCCGTTGTGTCGTCCACCATGGTGCCGTTAGTGTGTTCTCTGTGGTGTCGTTAGTGCATCCTGCGAGCACAGTTAGTAACAAAATCGCATTTTTGAAAATTATTTTTGGGTCCGCGGCTCGGACTAGGTGGCACGCTCAGACGGCTTCGCGAGAAGTGTGTGACAAGGACCGGAAGTTCCCAAGCCACCTACACTCACTAAGTGGCCTTCCTAGTGCCCACTGCACTTAAAAATACTTCAACATGACCTATTCGTGCCCTCTACAATGTACAACATCTTCGGAATCCACAATACTGCGGTATATATCCCTCACAATGTCATGCACCCACGGAAAAACTAGATTTCATCAAAATCGGCCATCCAAAAATCTGCTCTCGCCGAATTCCAAAGCAATGTTGCGAGTAGACTACTGCACATATTGACAAGCTTAAGCATTCTAAAAATCGATAAACATGTTTACATGAAGTATGCGACGTGGCACATCATACTTCATACATCTATCATATCCGAACACTTTTTGGCATTCATAGTATCCGTAGTAACGAAAAAAAACATTTGAAAACCTTGGATCAAAAATGTTTTTTACAGGTGTAAGGTCGATTTGAGTGCGTATATACACCCAATACGAGGTCGCCAACATGTATAATCTTGCAAGTATGATTGGGTATGATGTTAGGATAAAATCTTGTACTTGGGCGGCTTGTTTGACCTGGAATTCTATTGGATAAAAATATTTGAATGGCATGGCATGTTTTTGAACGTCCTTCAAAAGTTGCAACTCAAAAATGATAGGGTACATGCTACAAATGCATTGGATATAGTCATTTTATGACGATATACGGTTGATGGCGCATATGGGCACTCAGTTTAGGTCCTAAGTATACTACAAACCGAAGGGTAGGCACTAAGACCGTCAAGAGGACGGCTAAAAAAATTCCCGCAACACCGGTCCTTGTGGGAGGACCCAACGCCGTTTCGGTCCTCCCACAAGGACTGTCGGGCAGTAGCCATATGCTGCAATGTATTTTTTCCAAATCTTAGGAGTCACAGTGTTCCTTGCAGTACCACGATCCAATGGGTACGTCTGTGAGCCCAGCACATCGCAAATGCAAAGCCTCCCGACAGCCTGCCTGCTCACACATAATAAGGAGCTCGCCACCGGACCCGCACTTTCCACAGGTGTCGAAGTGTCCGTCACTACCCATGGGCCTACGTAGGAATGTTACCGTCCCGCGCCAGTTTTTTTCATGTTCCGATCGCTAGTATCCAGCACCACCGCGGATTCTATGCAGGGGTGCTTGGCTATCAGCACTCGCGGTCTCGCGCGTGGACCTGATTGGCTAAGAGGAAGGGCTCTCGGTTGTCCATGGTGTACTCGGACGTGCCCCATGGGTTGAAGGTGTAGAAGACCGTTGAAGTCGTGTCCACCCCAAGGATGGAATTCCTATTGCTGAAGTTCGTGATCTAGGTCGGTGTGGGCAGCGGCAGCCAGTCACATTTTAAAAAAGTGTAGGACACACCGCCAATGGTTATCTGCATGATGGATTTGATGACACCATACCTGCAATATGCATGCAGCATATCCTCAAAGCGCTGCAGACGTACCGGAATTATGCTGCAAACGTATCACAAGAAAGTGGACGCGGGTAGATAGTTGTCGTGGTCGCACCTGTCAACCCACGCTGGACCTTCATTGGCATCACGTGTCTCTGCTGGAAATAGAGCACGGATGAACGATAGCGATGCGCGTTTCCCCATATCCCCAATAGTAGTGCGAAAGACTTTACCTCCGATGGTCGCCTTGGTAAAAGCGCGACACTTGCGGATGGGGCCCATCATGATCATCTGCTCATAATCCGTGTACGGTCGACCAAGCCATCCTGTAGGGTCCACCCATGCACTGAAGCGGATCTCGGGCACAGGAACCCACGGCGACCGGCTGCTGACTTCGTGCGCGCTGAGTTCTCCCTATGAATTCGCCGTATTGTCAGTATATGTTCAACACATTAATGACATGTTGCAACACTGCTGCAATACCGTTGCAAGATAGTACAGCGTGTAAGCAACCTTTCGCTACCTCGGGGGTAGTTCGAGTACTCGGGAGCGAGGCCGTAAGGATGTCCGTAAGGGTGCGTCATCACGTGCTGAGCTCCCACCTTTTGCAGGATTTGGATGCCCGGGTTTCGCCTTGGATGTCGGCACCGCAAGCCCTTGTGCGAGGGCGGCGGCTCGTGCCGAAGGCCCAAACGTGGGCTGCCGCTGCTCATCACTTGGTGGTGATGTCCCACGGCGAGGTCGCTTAGTGCCAAGAACGATGAGGTCGCCGCGAACCATACTGTGCGTAAGTGTCATTCCATACACCACTCAGTTACCGGAAACGCACTGTTTGCAGCTGGCTGCAACACATTTGTAGCTTGCCCGCAACATGCTGCAACATGCTGCAACATGTTGCAACATGCTGCACACTTTTCCACCTTAACGAAAAAACAAAAATCGAACATATATGACCCCCTCACAAAAAAAAAAAAAAAACCAACACCGTGTATGCTGCAAAGTTTTGCTCCTAAGGCCATATGCCAAGCCTCACAAGATTTGAGAACCAAAATTTTTGTACCTTTTTGGGGGCTCATGGCAGGGGTCATTGCAGCAGCATACTGCAGCATGTCTGTAGCGCTGATGGCATGCTTGTAGCGCTGATGCAGCGTGTCTTCATATTTGCAGCACTTTGCAGCACACAGGGGTCACCGAAATCGAAAAAAATTGTGAAAAATGGAAAACCCCGTAAATTTTATCCACGCTGCATCCACGCTGCGGGGATTTGTAGCACACTGGGTATATGCGCTAACATCGTGTCTCACTTAACGTGACCCCTACCTACCACCCTAAAAAATCTGCAGCACTCTGCAACATGCCTGCAGGACCTTGTGCAGCACGTCAAGTGCTGCAAAATTGCTGCAGGCATGCTGCACTTTTCCATAAAAGTTTTCATTTTTCGATATTTGGCAAAAAAGAAAAATTTCAGAGAAAAGCTGCACCGCTCGATGGCGAATCGAACGGGACGAAATATACCTGAGGAAGGGGTGTCAAAAAACGTACAGGCACGAAATTCGACGGGGTCAGTGTCATCGTGATCGCGTAAAACGATTTTCCACCTGTGGATCAAAGGCATGAAAAATCTGGGTCATCAGCGCTACTGGCATGCTGCAGTATGCTGCTGCAATGACCCGCCCTGCCATGAGCCCCCAAAAAGGTACAAATCTTTTGGTTCCGCAAGTATTGTGAGGCTTGGCATATGGCCTTAGGAGCAAAACTTTGCAGCATTCCCGGTGTTGGTTTTTTGTGAGGGGTCATATCTGTTCGATTTCTGTTTTTTCGTTAAGGTGGAAAAGTGTGCAGCATGTAGCAGCATGTTGCGGTATGTTGCGGGCAAGCTACAAATGTGCTACAGATAGCTGCCAACAGCACGTTTCCGAGCCGTCGCAAAAAGCTCGGATGTCACAAAGTGGTCACATGCATAATGTAACATTTACAACTTTGAGGAGTTGCGGGACCTTGGGAGGACAATCCTAAGACCTGGTGAGATAAAAATTCCAAAAAAAATCTCGTATCGCCGGAGGCGAAAAACGCTGGTTTTGGGCCTGAAAAGGCCATTCGTTTGAGTGCGCGGGTGCTCGAGGATTTTGATTAGGTATCCGAATCGCGTGTTTGAAGTTCGTGGGACCTTTTGGGGGGCCTCTCTAAACACTTTGTCGCGAAAAATATCATTGAAAAAAACTTTGGGGTGTGAAAATGGGCCAAAAACGCTGGTTTTGGGCCTGAAAAGAATAGCATCTCCATTTTGTAGCTACCCCCCCTGACATTTTGTAGCTTCGATGCATTTTTGTAGCTCTTTTAGAACTTGCCAAGAAAATCCTCTGAAAATTCCCGGATTTCCTTCGTTCCCTTATAGGAGAATCGGGAAAATTCTGAAGAAATCTTCCACCATCCTCACTCAGAACCAAGCGTTCCAGCCTGCACAAGGCTGCATCACCACACAGCGCCCTCAGATTTTTGCTTGTAGCTACAATCCTGCGTGCGGGAAGTGCACCCCTCACGGACATCCGGCTGTTCGTTGGCGGCGCCCCAAGCCTCCCCAAAGTCCACGGCGACGGCTGTTTTGCTTCGCAGGTCGCTGGAGCCCAGAACTCCGGCGGGAGTTGGCATCCCATCCCTGAAAGAGAAAGCGGACTGAGTTCTGCATTTTTTGGGAGCGACGGTCCGAGTGGACGCACCGGGTCTTACACATCGTGCCCCTCAGTGCGCATGGGTTGAGCGATGCTGCGTGGGGGCATTACGCCGCCCAACAACAGGCTCCCCTCTTGGCGACCCGCTTATGCTTATGAGCTCTGCTGCATCAAGGGGACTTGGAGCCAAGCCTCGATGGAAACCTATAGGGGACGACCAGGGAAGCCAGATGGCACCCAGAGAGGTAGATAAATACTGTCCCCTTGCGCTTGCGTGGGAAACATTTTCATTTGTAAGTGTTTCTGACACTTGTTTAAAACCCTGCCATTTTAATAACCTCCGCAACCGGGAGGTGACTGGAAGGATAGAAACCGCAAGACTGTTAGCCGGGCGCGGAAAGGGAAGTAAGATCGGATCAGTAAGTCCCGGGTCACGGGCAGATACCGGCCCCTCGCGGGAGCACAGCGAAGCCATGCCTGACAGCATACCTCTCGGGGAGCCCCGCGCACCCTACTGGCATCGGCACAACCCACCACAAGCTGTATACAGCAGACCACAACCCCCGGATATGGGGAAGGCGGTGACACAATTATTGTGTTCACACGCAAAAGCTGATAGTTGCAGACCATACCCCCGGGACACGGGGAAGGCGGTGACACATATACTGTGCTCACACGCAAAAGCTAATAACAGCAGACCACACCCCCGGGACTCGGGCAAGTCGGTGGCACATATATCACTGTGTTCACACGCAAAAACTGATAACAGCAGACCCTTGTTGTCTATTGGGCGCACCTTACGGTGGGTTTCCCCACCGTAAGAGACATTCGAAAACCGCATGTTAGAGCTATCATATTGTGCCAACTTGGGCAAACCCATGCGTTTCGACACACCTTGGGGGTTATATTAGTGCGTGGACTTGAAAAAAGTACTTTACATACTGTATATATGCGTCTAATATGCGTGCTAATACCAAGGGGTTAAGCGAAAAAACACCTCAAATCCTTACGGTGGGTTACCCAATTATTGCATCTTTGGGTAGATTTTGAACATGCCCATCACATTCGAAATGTACCTATCACAATATTTCCATGAACTATGGCCCATAACAAATGTTTCTTATACTTGGCGCCATTCGATATATCGAATATATCACTCTACACAAGTAACTTAAGAAAGAAAGAGAAAAAAATGCAATTTCAATGTTTTCCCATTCTTAAGGGCAAAAATGACGATATTTTGTCTATACGGGGATATATATGCATGTTTCTCGCGAAGTATTGACTCAAGGTGGTAATAGATCAAACTTCACGAAATACACCCATGCGCACGTTGGCATCGTGGATGAAACGTAGAAATCGGGCCATGTTTGTGTGCATTTGGGATCACGGCACCGAACGTGCCATCGGAGGTATATTGGGATGGATACCGCGGATATATCCGATCATAAGTACATGTCATTCGGCTTTGTCCAGCTAAACATGAATGTCTAGTTGTGAAATCACATATGATCGACCATATTTGAGACCATTCGATGTGCATTATGGTGTAAACAAACTACGCTATGGTTAACCCACCGTAAGGCGTTCTTACGGTGGGTTACCCCACCTTGAGCCCAATAGACATTGTGCGCTCACCCTGCCACACCACTCCAGCACAGGGAAGATATCTTACCCCGATTGGCCAGCCCCGGGCCGAACTGAGTCGCCAAAATGAGGCCCGGGCCGAAGAGGGGCCGAAAGAGAAATTGCCTTGGGGCCGAACCAATTTGGCGCAAACTTCTAAAATTTTGATGAAAATATTTTGCGATTTTTACATTTTCCCATACTTAAGATTAAAATTTTCGGGCATTTTGTAGTTTGGACCGGACGGACCGAAGGGGGGCCGAAAGAAATTTTGATTTGGGGCCGTACCAGCTCAACGGAAGATATCTTCCCTGAGAGTCAACACAGTTTGTGGGATTGGGGGATTCGAGGATTGGGGGATTGAAAAATCACCATGCAAAATTATCAAATTTGGAAATGCCAAAAAATTGCAAATAATAAAAATCACAGTGTTATTTTTATGAATTGCATGTTTTTAAAATCTGTTTTTTTGTAATCTACATTGTAATTTTACTAAACTTAAGAAATTGTTCAGAATTCCAGAATTTGTGTGTGAGAACAGTGATTTTATAAAAACTTTTTTTTCTAAAATAAACCTTGCGTATGTTAAAACCACTTTGTTTTTTCTGTCGTGCGTATATATTTCTAAACCTCTCATTTACTCAATTCATTTACATATTTTCCCAATCAATAAAAATTTGGGTAACACTCACGCAGGTACAAATAATACAAAGCTTTTTCTCATATTGCAACAGTTAACAGTTACATACGGTAAGAACTACAATATTTTATGTAATGTATTGTATTTTGTCCCAGTTTCTTGTGCATGCACAACACCTTACGAAACTAGTTACAAAAAGTTCAGGCCACCGCTCTTACCCCTTAGCTCATTTGTGCACCACAATAGTTCCATCAGTAGGGGGTCTCGAAATATTGAAATGCGCTGGCATCAGAGCGAACACGCAACGTTTAACTGGACAAAACTGGCACTTATGAGAAACAAATTCTCCAGTACCCAACAACTTTCTCTGACATTGCACTACAACTCGCGGATAATCTGGAGGCAGGATGGGCTGAGCTGCATTGGTGGCCTTGGCAGTTGCACTTCCAGCTCTACTCTTTGAGGCAGCACACGTTGCATTCTTCCCAGTTCCTTTTTGCAAAGACCATTCTTTCATAATCTCTGGGACTCGGTTGGGGGACATTTTTAGCACGTGTGAAATTTGGTGGTTTGTGCACGCGTGAAATGAGGTGACGTGTGTTTACTAGTGTGTGAAATAATAGGTAGTCATTAAAAAATGCATAATGCCTCTCAAACAAAAAAGGGAAATAATAAGAGGGGGAAAAAAGTCGAAGCTACCCTGAAGCCGCTATGAAGTTGCTTCCCACACTGTGGAATCTACTACTATATTTAGCGGCGTTTACAATAAAGCTCTACCAGAACTTAAGGATCGTATAGATTTTAAGGAAGCCTGCGCACGCAAAGATCTTCTAGGGAAAGATCTTTGCGCTTCCAAAGACAACCTCAAACTTTGTCACGCAGATTAAGCTTGCAGCGCCAACATCTTTAAAGCAATTCAAACTGAGCGGCGTCGCAAAGTTTGCTTGAGCAGATTGTAAGTTGCGTTGGTTGAAGCTTGCGCAAAGATAATCTTGTAAGGAAATATCTTTGCGCAAAGACAACCTCAAACATTGTCGAGCGGATTAAGCTTGCGCAAAGCTCTTTAAAGCTCTTAAAACTTTGCGGCGGCGCACAGTTGCCTTGAGGAAGTAAGCGTTAATTGAAGCTTGCGCAAAGATCTTCTAAGGAAAGATCTTTGCGCAAAGGCAACCTCAAACTTTGTCAAGCAGATTAAGCTTGCACAAAGATCCTTTAAAGCTATTCAAACTTGCGGCGTCGCAAAGTTTGCTTGAGCAGATTGTAAGCGTTGGTTGTTAAAGCTTGCGCAAAGATAATCTTGTAAGGAAAGATCTTTGCGCAAAGACAACCTCAAACATTGTCAAGCGGATTAAGCTTGCGCAAAGCTCTTTAAACTTTGGGCTAGTAACTTTAATTTAACAACCCGAACATGTACAAAGAGAAGTAAGGTAATTACGAAGTACAAAAGACTCTGTGAAAAGTACCCGTCATCGATGACAAAAATACAACCTGCAAAAAGGCCACCTGTCAATTGCGCTGTTAAAAAAAAAGTCCGTCATCAATGACGGACAGAGTTCACAGCCGCTCTTCCACGGGATCTCTGGAAAGGTTTTCCGTCATCGATGACGGAAACAGTTAGCAAACGGTAATCTTCAGGGTCTTTTTGTGTCTAAATAACTTTACCGTCATCGATGACGGAAAAATTAAACAAGAATCAACCGTCTCACTGTAAGGAGCTTAATTGTGAAAACATAAAATAAAATATTTCCGTCATCGATGACGGAAACAGTTAGCACACGGTAATCTTCAGGGTCTTTTTGTGTCTTAAAAACTTTACCGTCATCGATGACGGAAAAGTTAAACAAAAAACAACCGTCTCACTGTGAGGAGCTTAATTGTGAAAACATAAAATAAAATATTTCCGTCATCGATGACAGAAATATTAGGTGAGCGCTCATCTGCATATTATTTTTCTGCCTGTGCGATGCTTTCGTCATCAATAACGGAAATAAAAAACATCCTGCAAGAGCCCAGAAAGTTCACAACAACAGAAGAAGAAAAAACACCTACAATGCCGACTGGTCCCGACTCCCAGGGTCCCGCCTGGTCCCGCCTCAATGTCCCGCCCAGATGGTCCCGTTCATGGGATCTGGTAAGACCCGAGACTCACTTGGTTAGTTTTATGCGTTATGCAGCACCTACCTTTTAAGACAAATGCTAACTAGACTTAATATTTGGGGCAGGTTCAACTGGTGTTGGAGCACTCCGAGCCAAGCGTGCCTTTTTTGGGATTGAGAGTTGCACCACCAGCTTCTTCGGGGCTGTGTACCACCTTGCTCAGGCAGTTGCTGAGATTACCAAGTCAGAGGAGGAATAGGCTAGTGAAATATGTTTGTTGGTGTGTATATTTGTCTATTTTGGCCCGTGAATGTAGCAGACTGTTAAAGTAAACAAGAATAATGGTAAGCCGGTGGCAGCGGTAAAGTGTTGTGCGTGTTCAAGTGTGGTCACCAAAAAAATGTCTAGTGTGTCCCGCATGGTTTTATGAAATAATCAAACTGGCAAAGAGTCTACTAGGAAACGTGAAGTTATTAGTCTGCATAAGTTTACAATAATAATGCAAAAGTGCACGGCTGTGGTAAAGTGTTGTGCGTGTCCGTCCGTGAAAGTGTTGCGTCCGTGAAAGTATTGGTTAGGCTAATGAAATATGTTTGTTGGTGTGTATATTTGTCTATTTTGGCCCGTGAATGTAGCAGACTGTTAAAGTAAACAAGAATAATGGTAAGCCGGTGGCAGCGGTAAAGTGTTGTGCGTGTTCAAGTGTGGTCACCAAAAAAATGTCTAGTGTGTCCCGCATGGTTTTATGAAATAATCAAACCGGCAAAGAGTCTACTAGGAAACGTGAAGTTATTAGTCTGCATAAGTTTACAATAATAATGCAAAAGTGCACGGCTGTGGTAAAGTGTTGCGCGTGTCCGTCCGTGAAAGTGTTGCGTCCGTGAAAGTATTGGTACATAAAAGTACACCTGGAAAATGTCAAACCGGTGGCAGCGGTAAAGTGTTGTGCGTGTTCAAGTGTGGTCACACAAAATTGTTAGAAATGTGTCCCGCATGGTTTTATGAAATAATCAAACCGGCAAAGAGTCTACTAGGAAACGTGAAGTTATTAGTCTGCATAAGTTTACAATAATAATGCAAAAGTGCACGGCTGTGGTAAAGTGTTGCGCGTGTCCGTCCGTGAAAGTGTTGCGTCCGTGAAAGTATTGGTACGTAAAAGTACACCTGAAAAATGTCAAACCGGTGGCAGCGGTAAAGTGTTGTGCGTGTTCAAGTGTGGTCACACAAAATTGTTAGAAATGTGTCCCGCATGGTTTTCTAAAATAATCAAACCGGCAAAGAGTCTACTAGGAAACGTGAAGTTATTAGTCTGCATAAGTTTACAATAATAATGCAAAAGTGCACGGCTGTGGTAAAGTGTTGCGCGTGTCCGTCCGTGAAAGTATTGGTAAGTAAAAGTACACCTGGGAAATGTCAAACCGGTGGCAGCGGTAAAGTGTTGTGCGTGTTCAAGTGTGGTCACCAAAAAAATGTCTAGTGTGTCCCGCATGGTTTTCTAAAATAATCAAACCGGCAAGGAGTCTACTAGGAAACGTGAAGTTATTAGTCTGCATAAGTTTACAATAATAATGCAAAAGTGCACGGCTGTGGTAAAGTGTTGTGCGTGTCCGTCCGTGAAAGTGTTGCGTCCGTGAAAGTATTGGTACGTAAAAGTACACCTGAAAAATGTCAAACCGGTGGCAGCGGTAAAGTGTTGTGCGTGTTCAAGTGTGGTCACACAAAATTGTTAGAAATGTGTCCCGCATGGTTTTCAATATTTATGAAAACTGTCGAAAGACTGCCAGTAAACTTGAAGTTATTAATTAGAATAATGTTTTAGGAAGACAGTCGGCTGACGGTATAGTTTTATTGGTAGGGAAGAAATATGGAATCTCAAAATTTTCTAAAATTACAGCTCTAAAATTCACAATTTCAAATGAATCTTTGGGGAACGGGAACCAAAATTTTGTTGATATTTTTGCCACAAATACCGTTTACTGAGGTTTCAAATTTTTTTTATCCATAGTTTCACAGGGTAAAAATTAAAATTCCAACTTCTTAGAAACTTGAATTCTGGTTTTTCACCCTGTGATTTTTTCAATCCCCCAATTCCCCAATCCCCCAATCCCACAATCTGTGTAAGACCCTTCCCTGATCGGTGGAGGCATGACTGGCAACCTGCGATGGGGCCTCAGGGCAGTTGCCGAACTCTCTTGGGCACTTCGGGCCCGGACGTCGCACGTGATAACGAGCGCAAGGCAAATAGGGACGCACAAAAGGACACTCCTTATCTATACCCTACGGGCAGTCGATGTTTTTCGGTCCGGGGAGGAAAGTGCGCTCGGGAATAACGGATTCCCCGAGAAAGTGTCCACCGGCAGCCCCAAGGGCGCATGTCGAAAGGTTTTGTGCAAAGCTGAAGCACTTTCGATCGGTTGCGAATTTCCCCCGTGGCTCCACGTTAAAAATTAAAACATCAAAAAAGTTGTAGGAATGCGGCAAACTTTGCCATATGGAGGCAGTAAGTGTAACAGCCTGATCGGTGGACAATTGGCAACTGATTTGCCCCTTTTCAGGCGAGAGGAGGATGAAGTGCCAACCGTGTCGATACTTGGCCGACCGCCGGAAAGGGTAGGGAGCAGTAACAAGCCTAACTGTTGCCCTCCAAATCAGGGAATGAAAGGTTTAATTAAAATAGAGCTTGCGATCCTCAGGACGTTCAATTTTGCACCTCTGGGTGGTTGCCCCCCGAATTGTCATGAAAATGTAATTGAAAATCAATGGGCCCTGAGCACAGAAATGAAGGCCAATGTCTCGCCGCCACGATTTATGCTTGGTGAACACTTCGTGGCACCCACGACGGGGAGAGAGATGAATTACGAGATAATGTTGGCAGTCACCGCACTTCTTATATTTGCCAGGCTCGTGATGACGGTCTGTCACCCAAAAGTGCGAGAGGAGATAAAGCAACCCGTAGACAACTCGGCTTTAGCAAACCACGGCGAGGAATCGTACTTTGACTCCGAAGCGTTCCGAGTCTGGGTATGGAGGAACCAAAGGAAAAACACACCCTGGATGCACAAAAGGGGGAAGTGGTACCGGAACGAGGCAGACAAGGGGGGTAGCCTCTTCTATATTAATTATTCCAAAGGGCGAATCTCTCTCCGCAGAAATTTCGCGAACAATAATAATAATTGCGTTTTCGTTCCGGTAGGCAAACTGCGAAACGTCAGGGCGGAACTCAAAGAACGAGACAGAAGAAATGCTGCCCTCAAACGTGAGGCAGCCGCAGCGCAACCCTCCACTTCCCCCCCTCTCAGCGGTGGGGGGAATGAGGGGCGAGCCTCCTCAGGAGGCTTAGAATACACGGCGAACCCCCGCGGGGAAGGGGGCCTCTACTGTGCCAGGGGCACTACGACAGATGCTCGGAAATATGTTTTTGATTGAACGTGCAAAGGTACACAATTCGGATTTTATAATATACTGGATCAGGGCCAGATTGAGGTACAAACGATAATTCGGTTCCGAGTTCTGAAGGCTAAACACTTCTCAAGTGCTCCACTTATTCACTCGTCACTCAGGTTGCAGGGTCAACCACTCGAGAGCCGATGTCACACTTCGGCTCAACGTTCAATTCCCGATCCGATCTCATTTCTAATTCCGATTCGTCATTCTCGATTCAGATGCTATGTCGACAGACTGACACGATGACTGCCCCACAGTACTGTCATACTACTGTACTGTCATACTGTCATAGTGTCATAGTGTCATAGTGTCATACTGTCATAGCCCCGACATCTGATATTCGATTTCATTGTCTTTTCAACCCCGATGCGAATCTGACCATTCTTCGAGGGTCTGACTGAGTGCCACGATGACACTCCCCCACAGTACTGTCATACTACTATAGTGTCATAGTGTCATACTGTCATAGTGTCATACTGTCATACTGTCATACCCCGGACATCTGGTATTCATTCTCATCGTGATTTCAAGCCCAATTTCACTGTCATCGTGCCAATCCCAGATTACCCCCGATGACACACATATAGACGCATAGGCATATCGGCTCACGCTGTGCCTCCGGGCACAACTCTCCCCCCCTTAGGAGTGGTCTACCTCCTGGGATCACTCCGCTAAGGTACCTATCTAAGTTCCAGTTCTTAGGTTTTCTGGTTCCTTTCTGTTTCCAGTTCTTAGGTTCTCTGGTTCCTCTTCGAGCACAACTTGCCTGCCGCTACCAGGGCACCACTTTCACGAAGGAGGGTGCCGCTTGGAATCTAAAGCGGGTCTTCAGTCTTGCGGAGGCGTAAATGTCGAAAAAGATGTCGCAGCAGGGGCGCTGGCACGGGATATACGCTCGCGGATTGGCCCGCTCCAGTCTGCTGCGGATGAGGTCCCAGCTGAGCAGTCTCTGGATGAGCACCGGTTGCCCATCTGCACGCACATGGTGTCGAAGCAGTACAGCGTAGCAGGGGCGTGGGTGGTGCTGAGTTCGTCCATATGCAGGTGGGCTTCATGTATTGCGTGCCGTACATGCAGTAGGTACACACCAGCGGGGGAGGAAGTTGACGCATCATGGGGCGAAGCCGCAGCGCGTTGGGGAAGCGACCTCTGGGGTTCTCCATGAACCAATGTTTTGGCTCCAAGTAGTCAATGATCTGTAATGCTCGCCGTACGATTTTGTCAGCCTGGGGAAGATCAGGGGGTCCTCCAGTGGTGCGCGCTTGACTGTACTACCTACAGGGGGGACTTGCCCAAACGACATCGAAGAATCCAGGCGGGTATTGTTTGTAGTCCCACTGTAGGATGCCATCCACATGAGTGGGATGCCAGATGTGTTCGGAGTCGAGGGTCACCACTGAAGCGGAGGGGAAGCAATTCAGGAATTCTCTCTCTACTGAGCCAGTGCCGCTGAAAAGTACAAGAATTCTGGGCATGCGAGTTACTTCCGTCTGTATTGCCAGCAGCTCTGTCACCAGTGCCAACGACCCATCTTCCGTACGCTCTTGACGTTCCCACGGCAGAGGGATGTCATGTTCCATCTGTTCGAGCTGGTCCAGTTCATCGCAGGGGTTAGTGATGAGGTGAGCCAGTGTCATTCCAGCTTGAGCAGAGTGACGGCCACGTTGCTCGCGTCACCGAGTGGCTTCGTCACGAACTTGTGCTTCCATGTGCAGTCTCGCTTGCTCGAATTCACGAAGCTGTTGAAGTGGACCTCCGTCCGCGTTCGAGTTTGTCACGCGTCCTCCATTGGTCGTGAGCTTTGGAGTAGCCAGTCCAGCGAACCTTCCACTCTTCCACCTCTTTTCCTCGAACAGACCGCACCCGACGTGCAAGAATACGCTCAACGTGTGCTTCCTTCTGACCGTCCACTACCACCTCTTCAGGTACTGCTAGGTGATCTCGCGCGGCGAAAGCATCTTGACCGCTGGTGTACGGTTTGAGGCGGTGTTGAGCGAACACGTCGTGTATCCGCCAGTGTGGAGGGAGGCGTAGGCGGTAGGCTACTGGAGCTCCCCTGTCAGCCTCTGGCATGGTCATCTGCACATCACTGAAGAAGCGTTCGGTCACAGGGACCGGTCCATGCCAGCGCTTGGTCAACTTCCTGCAGATGGAGCGATCCATCACCTTCTCTGTAAGATGTTTCGCTTCTATCCAGACTAGATCTCCAACAGCATACTCCCGCTGTCCGTGCCTGCGATCAAACTGCTCGCGCTGTCGCTGTTGAGCCAGCTCCAACCGCTGCCTGGCGTCCCGCAGCTGCGACGAAAATTTCGCGGCCACCTCGTGTGCGGTACCTACTCCCCCTGTTCGTCGTCCAGCGGTGGACTGCGCGGCCTCCAGGAAAAGGTCCAACTGCGACAGCGGCGAGAATCCAAACACCAGCTCAAACGGCGTGAAGCCAGTAGATTCACTTCTGGAGTCATTGATCGCGAACTCCACGTTAGTGGTGAACAGGTCCCAGTCTTCCACATTGGCGTCTACGAAGGACCTGAGCATGTCTTCAATAACTCTGTCTGTTGCTGTGTTCCGCTTGGCCGTCAGACCGAGGGTTGTACGGCGTGGTGCGAGCCACTTTCACACCCATCAGTCTCATGAGCTCCTGCAAGGCATCTTGAAACCGCGGGTCACGGTCAGAGACAATTTTCATAGGTGCGCCATGCAAGCGCCACACCGAGTCAAAGTAGATTCTGGCCACCACAGCTGCAGAGCTGTCGCCGAAGTTCATCGGTATAACGTGGACCATCTTCGTCAGCTTGCACGTGAAGGCCACGAAAGCGTCATTACCTCTCTCTGATACCGGCAGGCCGGTGACGAAGTCCACCGCGACATCTTGCCATGGTCTGTTCGGGATGCTGTGAGGGTTTAGCAACCCATCCGGGTAAGTTCCCCGCGGTCTCACTGATTGGCACACCGCGCAGGATGCAACCCAGGTGCCCACATCCTCCGCAGCACCACGCCAATAAAAGCGTCGCAGCACTCTTTCCAGAGTCTTGTCTCGCCCAGTGTGACCTGAGGACAATGACTCGTGAGCATGACGAATCACTACC
>LGRX02007278.1:0-36431 GCA_001247695.2 Cymbomonas tetramitiformis | reverse complement strand
TGCAAAGCTATTGATGGAAGTTATGTTAAAGGTCAAATGTTAGCTTGTGCTTCGGGAGGTTCAGTCAATTCTTCACAAATTACTACAAATAATGTTGGAATTATTGGCGTGTGTATGGAAAGTAAAGTTATAACAACTCCGGGTTCGGGTTTATTGGTTTGGATTAAACCTGATTTTAAATTATAAATTTATATCTTATATTTATTCTATATTATAAAATAAAAATGGCTTCTTTTGGTAAAGATTTGATTTGTAAAAATCTACAAGGTACAACCGTTAATGGAAATGCACCGAGTGGGGAAAGTTCAAAATGGCTTGATGTACAAGGAACAACAAATGATATTGAACGAGCTAACGGCAAAGTTACGGTAAAAGACGTCTTTGAAACAAAAACTTTACAATATCAAAATCTTGATATAAGAAATTTTCCAAGAAATAATCCACTATCCGGACAAAGTATTCGTATTTTAGAATTTGCAGAAAACTCTTTTAGTGCAATGTATTTATTTCAATTACAAGACAACGAACTAAATAAAGATACTGTAAAATTCAAAATTCAACATGCTGATGAAGGTGTCAATAATATTATTGGAGACGAATATATTCTAAAATGCTCGGGTCTTGCTATATTTACCGGAATAAGTAACCCTTTCAGTTTGGTAGCTTCATCTAATGTTATTGGAAACAATAATCTCGAACTTCAAATTAGTTCACTAAATGGAAATTTTTCGACAAATGCTGATGTACTTCGATTTGTATTAGAATTAAGTCGACAACCTTCGATTACACAAGAAAATATAGTTGTGTCGTAACTTTTTAATAAATTATATTTAGATTTATTTTAACGTATTTACATTTTATTATTCTTATTATTTTTATTTTATTTATGATAAATTCTTTTTTTCTAATTTATCATATTTATATTTATTCCACCGGAAACTCTCACTGAACAGGATAAATTCACCAGGCATTACAGGCTTCATAGAAGGCTTTACAACAGGCATTACAACAAATATACAACAGGCATTACAACAAATATACAACAGGCATTACAACAAATATACAACAGGCATTACAACAAATATACAACTATTAATACACTATTTATCTATTATCTATTATCTATTTATCTATCTATCTATTATCTATTATCTATTCTATGCTTTCAGGCATGGTTACGGGGATGCGCGCGGTATTGATACAGCCTCTGCAGGCATTGGGGTATCGTTGCTGAAAAACTTCCGCTAACTGAAAGGGCATGCATGTGACTTTACAGTGTTCAAAATAATACCGCGTCATCCCCGTACGCCTGTTACCTCTTTTATTGTCTTCAAGGTACGTGTCTATTGACCTTAAAATACAGTACTTGCAGCCGGTCCGGGCGCATTTCATACACGACCCCAACTGCTGCTCCACGGGTTTCGCGCATTGAAAGTTGGTACATCCCCCTGCGACTTCCTTCGCAGTACGCCTGCGGGGTGGAGGGTCCTCGTACACTACAGGCGGTACGTAAGGTTCAACTGTTGCTGCCGATGCGCCTGCCGCTGTCGCTGTTGCCAAACGCGCTGCAGGCTTGAAACGCGCTGCAGGCTTGAAACCTGCTGGCGCTTTTGGAGCAGCGCGAAGCTCTTGCCAACGTTTTTTCATAGCTTGCATCTTTTCCTCTGGTATTACGGGCATTTCGTCTAACGCCTGCTGAACAACTTTCGTAAGAACAATCGGCTCAGCGGCTTCCGAAGCCTGCTGAGTAACTTCCGATTCAAGGGTTAAGTCGATCGTCACCTCATCGGCAACAGGTTGCTTACTTTGACGGGTTCGGGGCATTTTTGATAGCTTGTAACTAACGGGTGCTCTGCGCTGTGTGGTTTTGAGAGTTTGTGAAGTTTGTTCTCGCCAAAACTTGCAATAGTCCCTTTTTAGGGGGAGGAAGGGACTAGTTTCATCATAATTAAAGAAAATATTAAAGAATTCTTTTTTTTTTATAAAAAACCTTTTATTTCAAAAATTTTGCGCTGATTCCAAATCTGAAAACAAAATTATAAAATTCCACCGGAAACTCTCACCGAACCGGATAAATTCACCGGAAGCTCACCGGAATTGTCTAGGGTTTGGATGGTAGTAGGATGTTGTAGGGTTTGGCGATAAGATTTTTCCCCAACCCTAGGCGCAGCCTAGGGTTTTGTTGGTGGGGGAAAATTTTGTCGTCAAACGCTACATCATACTACTTACATTCATACAATTTATCTGTGCGTGTTTTCGCTATATAAAAAATACCATTATATTCATTAATTGTGTACCAAGTTTTCGCAGCGGTAAAAGAGTTTAAAATGATTTTTAATCTATTTGTATTTCTATAATTTGTTAATTGTGTTGGGACATTTATATTGATTATTCTTGAATCACCGGAAGTTGATAAATCTTCGCTAGATAAATAAAGGGTTCGTTCAGATATTGGATTCATTAGTATCTCTATTTAATATATGAACATAATTTTTATTTTTATCAATTTCTTTTTGTGTGTCTCTATGTAATGGTAACGGAATATCATCAACATTTGCTTCATACATTCTTTCATAAAATTGTGGTCGTGCTATAAAATCATCAATAATCAATTCTAAATAAAATGTACATAAATTAGGGTATAATATTTTTGCATTTTGTATCAATTGTTCACGTTCCATAATTTATCAAAATATTATTTTTGCTGTTTTTAATTGTATTTTCATTAATGTTTGAATATTTATTTGATAATGATTTATCAACATTTCTACTAAAATTTGTCATTCTTTGTGGACCTTTGTTAGAAATATAATCTGCTAACATTCTTGCTTCTAATGGAGCATCATCGTGTAAATAATTTGCATCAATATCACGTGTTCCTAGCATACCAAATATGCCTAATGGATTTGAATATTCTGAAATTTTATTAACAAATTCTTCGGGTGTAGCATTGTCTCTATACATATCAATAGAATCATTCAAAGCACTTCCAAAAGAGTATATATTGAGCCCCGTCCCTATAGTGTTTAACGTTGATTTTACTAAAATGACTTTACTTACTTTGTTCTTTTTTGGTAATTGAAAAAATTGTTTCAAATTATGTGGAGATGTTATATATTGATAAGGTTGTCTTAAAAAATCGTAAGGATTTTTATTTTCAAAATAATGAAACAACTTTCTATTTGAATTTGATGGTATTTTCAAGGCTCCCGCAGTTGCCCAATCAGTTACAATTCTATGAATGTTTTGAGGTGCATTTCCGACAATTTTCGGAGTGTGTAAATGAAATAGGAAAGGATTAAATGTCGTTGATTTTACATTGAAGTTTTCCCCAACGTGTATTGCTTTGGCTCCTCCTAATGAGGTTCCTAATAATTTTATTTGATGGTTAGGGTATTTTTCCAAAGTTCTTAAATAAACATTTTCGGCGCGTTTAAAAGAATTTCTTTGTGAATGATTTCCTTTAATTACCGAAAGAATATCTGCCTTGTCTTCGTCTAAGAATTGTGGGTTAGAACTTGCCCCGTGGTATGCTATTTTTACCTTATTATTTCCATTATTAAAAACGGCTGCATCGTAGTTTGACAAATGTGGATCTAATTTAAATTTATTATTCAATATTTCTTTGTTTAATTGTTGTTGAGCCATAGTGATTGTTGTGTGTTCATACCCACCGGGATAATTTAAGTCCGGCTGAAAATTTCTTGACCCTAAATAAGAGGAAATTCCAACAAGATATGCCTTATCTCTTAATTCATTTGTAAATGTTTGATTGATTTGTGATGGTTGAAGTTCGGCTAATTGTTGAAATAAATTGTTTAATTGAAGTTTGTGTTCTTGTACTTGTTTGTTCATAGATTCATTTGTGGTATCATTATAAAAGTCTTTTTCATTTTGGAAAGTCTTTCTTTTAAAGGAGTATTCTTTTACTTTGGACTTGGAAAATGTGTTATATTTATCAATACAAAAGTCATTTTGGGAATAAAGCTTGGAACATATATGCCTTTTCATATATACTATATAAATTATGCAAAAAAGTCTTTTTGGACATCATAAAGAGTTTTCCAAAAAAAACGCAAATTTTTTTCGGGCAGTTTTATACAATAGACAACATATATTTCTATCATATATCCATAGCCACAACTATATATATGTATATGTATTTAAAAAGTCTTTTTGGACATCATAAAGAGTTTTCCAAAAGAAAAAACGCAAATTTTTTTCAGGCAGTTTTCTTCAATAGAATACATATATTCCGGTCATATATCCATAGGCACAACTATATATATGTATATGTATATAAAGAGTCTTTTTGGACATCATAAAGAGTTTTACAAAATCCACGCAATTTTTTTTCAAATAATTTTCTTGAATAGAATACATATATTTCGGTCCTATACCAATAACAACAACTATATGTATTCTAAATGTATATTAGTATATGTATAAGGAAAAGTCTTTACAAATATCAATACATATTATATGCAATACCAATGTGTATGCCTTGTATGATAGTGCTAAAGTATATATGCACATATGCATATGTTGAAACAAAATCGGAGAAGTAGGTAAATAATAAGACTATTGTTACAATTGGCTGTCTATTTCAGCTAAAATTCCGGTCACATGCCGATGTTGCACAAAGATAATTCCGGTCCACAAAAGTATATTTCACAAAGCTAATTCCGGTCCACAAAAGTATATTGCATAAAGCTAATTCCGGTCCATAAAAGTATTTAGCACAAGTCATCGGATGGGACAACTCTATTTTCGGTGCTTGAGTCAGAAGAACCTTGAGGTTCAGGCTCAGGTAAAGGTGCACGTTGACTAGGCATCGGTTGGTTGGATTGGGTCTCAGAAGCAGTCCTAAAAGTGTTGGTCCATTGCATAAACTCAGCCTTAAATTGGCGCAGCTGAGCCATTTCCTGTTCCAATGCCTGAAGCTTTTCTTGGGTCTCAATAAGTTTCTTTTGAACGTTGCGCCTGCACTCTTTTTCCTCGTTTAAGGCATGCATAGTGACCCAAGGGCCACTTTCACGAAACTCTGCTCATTTTTCTGGACCACAGTCATCCCAGTGAGAGGGCCAGTTACCTTCTTCGTCTTTGAGGTCGTCGTCAATATCCTCATCCGGTTGGTCATAGAGACCATACTTCTCATAGACAACTTCTTCTGTATCGTGTGTGTCGTCTGCATTTTTCTCGTGTATTATTTTTCTGTAAGTGTATAAGAGGTCCCAGGGTGAAACATGCATGCCGTGAAACTTCTCTATCCGCCAGTCGCCGTAGTCTTTTTCTGACAGTTCACTCGCAGGGATTAATGAACCGACTTTCTCTTGTACAAGTTCCTTAAGTGCTGCCATCAAGTGCTTCTTGTCTACACGCTCTTCTGTTGGTCTCTCATGGAGTTTGTTAAGCAAATCTTCATACGTTACACGTTTATGCGATACGTCCTTTTTGCTTAATTGGTAAGCGGACAATTCGTCAACCAAAGCTTCAACACTTGTGGAGTGACCACTCACGTTATGAAACAAACCTTGTTCTTGTTCCTTCAGTTTGTTTTCTAATAACCCCTTCATGCTCCCTATGGAAAATCCAGGAGAAGGCGAAACTACTTCGGCGTCTTCCTCTTCATCGCTATTAGATTGCGCTTTTTCTTTGGCTTTTTCTTTTTTCTTTTCTTCGCGCGCCTTTCTCTTCTCTTTTGTGTGAAAGCCGCAATAACGAATGCCGTCACCGCCAGCCACACTTTTATTACAACGACGTTTGTCGCCAAACTTATCAGCAATTTGAAACTGACACTTTCCGTCGCACGTGCCTGAAACAGTAATTCCCTGAGAATTTTGAGACATTTTGAAAATGATTATCACACCTGTGTCGCAGACGTAAAATGGGACAATAGTTCTGTCGCGAAAATGTGTCGAACGCCTTACTGAATTTCTCGATAAAGAATAATCTCGATCGAAAAGTTCTTCATTGAGAATCTTTTGACCTTAAAGATTCTTAACGCAGAATCTACATAGTTAATACATCACCTGCTATGTTCTTCAGGAAGAATCTTTCGATCGAGAAGATTCTCTAAGTAGAACATTTCAATCCAAAATATTCTACCTCCAGAAAATTTTATTCAATGCAATAAATAATACAATAAATAATACAATAATAAAAGCTTTAATCCAAGAAACTTATTTCGTGCGCAAAGACTGTCAAACTCACAAACTTTTCAAAATGTTTGAGACACAATGTGAAGAAGTTACAGATGCTTATTTAGCAGAAGGTGAAAACGAAACACACGAAATTGAAGTAAATCGTGCCAAGGAAAACATTTTGTTTCGTTTAGGTTCAACGGATGAAAGTCGCCCGAAACTATACGGTTCGGGATGTAACACGGCCGTACCTAAACTATTTGAGAAGAAGGAAGTGAAGCATGGACTCAAGTATATAACGCTTGGGCATGTGGTCAAGAACCGCGTTGTCGAATGCAAATATGAAATATCTCCTGCAGGTGTTGGTTCGCTCAGTTCGGATGAGGAGCTTTTTTTGTCAGTTTTTCAGAAACTAGAACCAAGCGACAAGGAGAAGTGGTTTGACCACGTATTAGAAACACTTGCCAATTACGAAGTGGGTAAGGCTCACAAGGAAAAAGAGAAAGAAGAAGCAGAGAAAGAAGCAAAGTTCAAGAAAAAACTTAAGGCTGCAGAATTGCGAGCTCTTTTGGAGGCAACTGAACGTGAGGAAGAAGAAGCACAGAATGCGAAAGTCGTTTCTGGAAAGAGCACCACAAGTGTAGAGGAGAAAGGCCTCCTCAAGCGCATCGCAGGAGCAGTCGCTGGGACTGCGAAAGACTTTGCTGAAGCTAACAAAGTTGGGCAATTAGGCAAGACTAGTAACAAAGCCCCTAAGTAGAATAGTGCAATCGCGCAAGGGCAAGACTTAGACAAGAACAATATTGTTATTATTACTATGCTAGTGTAATATTATTTTGTGGTCCATCTTGTCTCTATTTTAAACTTGACTAAAGGCACTTCTTGCACAAGTATGTCGTTGTGTCCTTGTCTTGTCCAAACTCTTTGAACCGAACTATCGTTTGCACCTCAATCTGGCCCTGATCCAGTATATTATAAAAACCGAATTGTGTACCTTTGCACGTTTCAATCAAAAACATCATTCCGAGTATCCGTCGTAGTGCCCCTGGCACAGAGTTGGTCTCTCAGACTTGGACAACAAATGATATAACTCTTGCTGTCTGGGTTTATGTTAAATAGCATATCTGAATATATGATATGATTCCTCAAGATAATAGAGGATAATAGTTTACTCCTGGGAATCCCCCTGGGACATCTCTTGACGGATTCGAAACGTAAAATATGCGACATAAAAAAAGCGTCACGCACGGCTATTTTGTCAGCAAACTCATCGCTACGTATATTAAATTTACGAATTAAAAGAGGTTTGCCTATTAAAGCAAATTCCGTCAAATTATACAATATCACTATTGATGATATGATTCAAGCTCTAAAAAATTCATCATTCGACATACCAAAACAGTATGAATTACTAACACAATACTCAAAATTATTGTGATTTTTTGTGCAATGTACTAACCAAATTGAGCTTAAAGAAATAATCTTCTATATATATTATAAAAGCCTCGCCCATGTCCAAACTTAACACCTCAAATATTAAACTAACACCTAGACAATGGAAAGCTTTAAACATTGAAATAAAGGATGCAAAAACTAGAAAAGATTTTGCTGATTTACAAGATATTCTAGAAAGTTTTAAAATAATAAATGGAAGAAAAAAATCTAAAGAATTTATTACAAAAAATGATTATGAAAAATCGTTACTAATATCGGTATTGAAATTGATAAGAAATACTTCGAAATAGCTAAAGAAAACATCGAAAATTCAAAGTAAATTTTAGTGCTTATTAAGTTTATATTTTCTTAACAATCAGTTACAGAATGACAGTAATTTTCCCCTAATAAATTTTATTGATAAAGCCTTACTCTTTGATTTTACAAACCATAAAGACTAAACCTTAACCCAAACCGAAACCCAAACCGAAACCCAAACCTTCAAAAACAAAAACAACTATGCCTCGCAACAAGCAACTCGCAACTCCAAGTGAAGAAACTGTTACTCTTGATGAAGTTGACAGTTTATACGAGCCATTGCTGGACGAAGCAGCGTATGCACGTATCTCCGTTGATAATGTTTATTGTGAACACGCGATTGAGTGTCATCGGACCGGTTTTCGCTCTACACTTTGGCTATGCTGGGAGTGTAGAACTCTCGTGTGCTGCGAGTGCCATCGCGAACAAGAATCGGACGACAAACCAATATTTCGGCGGTTTAAACTAACGGGTTTCACTAACCCCGCAATGACCCTTTGCGAACCTTGCGTGGAATACTTTGGTTTCAAAAAGACTCGTTATCCTGACGAGGTTATATTCCCTCCTAGGAACCCCGAAGATCCGCCTGCTGAAGACGCCCCTACCATAGCTACAAGCATGCGAAACAAGGCAACTAAAGAAGAACGACGTGCAGTTAAAATGGCTCGAAGGAGCGAAGCACAGTAAATAGACAGAGATAGACAGAGAAATAGACAGAAATAGACGGAGAAAAAATACTATATTAATATAAATAGCAATTGTAATAGAAACTTGTTCTACTTGTTCGTAAGTCTAAAGTCCTATGGTCTTCTGACGTTTGTTCGCGTCACTAACAACACCTGCGATCTTTCCTGCTGCATCCGCAACCTGTTTGAGTAAGCCAGGTTTTTCAGGTACAGAGATGGAGAAAAATCTTCACGCAGTCTTTTTAAACCTGCGAATTAATTTCTTCAGTGTCAATTTCACTCAACAATTCTTCTTCTTCTTCAAAACTTATTGGAGTAGATTGTGAAGACAACTCTTCTTGCATAATATATTTTGGAAAATCAAAATCATGCTTTAATTCTTTAGTCAAATGCATAGGATTTATAGGAGAATTTGTTAGATCAAAATAAAATAATTCAGGATTTGAACTAGGTACGGTCATACTATAGCTATTTTTAGAAAGATTGCCATAACTTTTAAACATTTTTTGAGAATTTGGTACTTTATTTGTTATATCCATCATTTTTAAACATTGTTGTTTTGTGTACGCGTCGGTTAATTGTGGTCTCATTTGGAATTTGTTTAGTATAAAATAAATAAATTTATTAATTTAATGTTTGAAATTCATAATGCAAACTGTTTCGATATTTTCCCTAAAATAAATGATAATTCCGTAGATTTATTTGTATTAGATTTACCTTATAACCAAACCGCTTGTAAATGGGATAAAGAAATAATTGATTTAAATTTATTGTGGAAACATTTGAAGCGTATAGGTAAAGAAAAAACATGTTATATTTTTCTAACCACAACTAAATTTGGACATAAGATAATTGAAAGCAATAAAGCATGGTTTCGTTACGATCTAGTATATGAAAAGACCGTAGCATTAGGATTTTTTCATGCAAATCAAATGCCATCGCGAAGTCACGAAATGATTTATATATTTTATAAAAGACTACCTACATTTAACCCGCAAAAAACTCCCGGAAAACCATATTACAAATCGAGTGCAAATACTACTAATATATATACCAAACATTGCGCTCGATTACCGACCAAATGTGAAGACGGTTATCGATATCCAAAATCAGTTTTGAAATTTTCTAACGGCAATCATAAAAGCAAACATCCATGTTCGAAACCAATCGAATTAATGGAATACTTAATTAAATCATATTCAAATGAAAATGACCTTGTTTGTGATCCTTTTATGGGTATTGGATCTAGTTTAATTGCTTGTAAAAACAATAATCGAAAATACATAGGGGTTGAATTAGATAGTGAGTTTTACAATATTTGCCTTGCAATATAAATTGTTAGAATAAATACATGAATATAAAGAAGATTGGTATAAAGAATGTGAGAGATTATATAAACATAGATTCACATAAATTTATTTGATTATTTACATAAAAGTAATGAGTAGCGGGTAATGGGTTGTTTATAAAAGTATATCAAAGGAAGAATATCATTTTGTATATTTATTTATTATCATTTGAAAATGTTTTTGAAAATGCCCATTACACCATACCCATTACCATGATGAAAAGGATAATAAATAATCAATAATTGGTTATTTTAATTATCACAACAAGATATTAAAAATGGATGGAAGACTACCTCATGAGGTTATATTAAATGATTTTCAAGGTGAAAGATATTGTGTTATTTGGTTTAAGTCTTATGACAATAGGAAAAAAGTTGACGACCCTATATTTAATGATACACCGTGTTATGTATGAGCACTTGGATATAATGAAATTCGCCTTCCGGACTCAATTAAAATTAGCCTTTCAAAACTTTCCGTACTTCTACTTTAGCTTTTGAAACTGATTCGGTTCTTAGCAAATCAAACATAAATTCTAGATATACATAGCACTTTTCAATTTACGAATAGATTAGTTGATCTCTTTATACGGTCAAAATAATGAAATTCGCCTTCCGGACTCAATTAAAATTAGCCTTTCAAAACTTTCCGTACTTCTACTTTAGCTTTTGAAAAGTAGTAAGGAACCGACTATAGGGTACGCTTTTTTATCACTATAAAAACCCTATGAAAACCCTATGACATATGTCATAACCCTATGTCATATATGTCATAAGTCATACAAGGAAATGACAAGGGAAAATGACAAGAAAAATGACAAGTAAATGACAAGAAAAATGACAAGTAAAATGACAAGAAAATGACAAGTAAAATGACAAGGAAATATACAATAAATATACAATAAATAATTACGTAATAAATGATAAATAAATTACGTAAATAAATGTGTAACAAAATAAGATTTAAATAAGTTCTAAAATAAATTTAAATAAGTTCTTAAATAAATTATATAAATGATGTATATTATTACATATATATATTATAAATTGTTCTTAAGTTATTTTATGGAAGTGTCAATAATCTTCTTGCAAGTTCTCTTTTAGTTAAACCTTTAACATTTATATTGTTTCGTATACACATACGTTTTAAATCATTTTTTGAGCTAAAATTTGGATTACATTGATGTATAATTTTCAAATGACTTTTACCAAAATCTCGCCCATCCAAATAATTTTCATTGATATTTTCAATAAAATCGTAATACTCTTGTTCGCGTTTATTAGGTGAATCTTTCAAAAGAATTGTAGTGATATTACCATTTTTTGTAAATTTGTATACATCTCTAATATTGTCACGAACTCTTCTAGATATCATATTAGAACGGTAATCGTGTAACTTTTCACAAGCCTTTAGGCATTCGTTGTCATTATCATTTTCTTTATAGTTAATGCATCTCATATAATCTCTTGAATGATATTCTTTTTGTTTAATTAGGAATTCATCAAATACATCTTTCATTTCAAGTTTATATTTTAATTCATATATATGTTCTTGGACATCAAATGGAAGATCATTCCAAGTAGTAGTTTTTGCTTTTACTGCTTCTTTACTTTTCTTTTCTTTTACCAAAAGTTCTTGTAATACTTCTTTCATTTTTTCTTTATGTTGAACTAATGGTAATAACATAAGTAAATAATCATTAGTAGTAATAGTAGTCATTGTTCTACCTTATGAAGTCTAACTCTTTAAGTGGAAAATTTTCGTTACAAAAAACATTTTCTAATATACATTCACTCATTATAAAAAAGTCTTTTGAAAATAAAAGAGTCTTTTAAGAAATGTACAATAAATTTACAATAAGTAAAAATATATTATTAAAGTATATACAAACATTTACTCGCTCATTATAAAAAAGTCTTTTGAAAATAAAAGAGTCTTTTTTATGAATACACAAATTTATATTACAAGACCAAAAGGAAAGCGAGCACCTCTTTGATTTGTTGGACGATTTACAAGAGGTTTTGAAATTACTTGAGGCTGTGGACTTTGTTTCATAAATTTATTCTTGCTTGATTTCTTTGAATATCTTTTTCTAGGCTGTGTACCCTTTTTAGAATGATATTCTTTTGCACATTTTTTCAATGTTTCATTCCATTCAGCTCGCGTCATTTATATATTATTATATATTATTTTTCATAGCTGCTTATTATTTTTTGCACGTTGTAATCTTGTTGAAATAGGACTAACATCGACACCCATATATTGAACACCACTAATGTCATTATCGTCTTCTTGATTTTTCATAGCTGCATTGAATAAAGCTTGTTGAAATACAGGATTCACAACGGTTCTTCTAGAACTACCTGACTCGCCTTGATTTTCTGGAGTATTTAATGGTGATGGTGAAATTCGTATCTCTTTTTGTAAACTGTTCAATCTAAAATTTAACTGACTAGTTTCTAATTCGTTCAAAAAATCTTCTTCTTCTTCAAATTCAGATTCAGGTGATATAGGAGTTCTTATTGGAGTTTCTACATCAGATTCACTTAAATCTGCAAACCTTTGTAAATTGTCCGCTCTCGTATAATTTTCCGGGACAAAAACATTAACATCATTTCGTTTTAAATTTTGAATCAAATCAGATGGATTTATAAATGAAGTTTGTGAAATTGAATTATAAAAGTCCACAGAATTCTGAGAAGGTGCAGTCATTGAATAATTTTTTGATGCTAAATTAGAATACCCTTTAAAAATTGATTTATTTGATGCAGCATTTTTAAACCCTGATTCATTTAAACAATATTGTCTAACAATATCATCAGTCAAAATCTTTCTCATATTATATATATTATATATATTATATAAAATTATCGTCTTCGTCTATTTTGTTGCCTATCGGCTGGATGAGGTGCTCTTAAAATCCTTCCAAAACGTCTTAATTGACCACTAGCTTTGCATTGAATTTGATTTCCAAGCGGACGACCTGATGGTGCAGGGTCCTTGTACCCACAATAAATTCTATTATTAAGTCTTCGTTGAGCTTGTGTTTGATTTGCTCTTACCATAATATATATATATATATATAATCTAATTTAAAAAAATTATCGTAAATCAATTTCTGTTTCATTATCTTTATTATTTTTATTTTGACTTCGTGTTCTTTTAGAAATTCTATTGGAAGATGAAACTCCTTCTTTCTTCAAAGTTCTTTCTTTTTTATTTTGTTTCACTACTAATTCTTTTACCGTGGGTTCATTAGTCTTTTTGTTAGAAGCATTTCCTTTGACTTCTAATAATTCTCTTGGTTTATATCGTCTAGCTAAAGTCTCATTACCATCCTCAATAACATAACTTAATCCTTTTATTGATTTTACTTTATATATTTTTGTAGACCATTTTTGAGACTCTTTATCAAATGTTTTAGTTTTAATTTTAATTCTTACTTTATCTCCAGGTTTTATACCTACTTTTTCAAGAAATTCGGTCAATTTATTTCTTTTTAATAAAATATTTCTAATTATTTTTGTATATGACATATTATTAGGCGCGGACCTATTAATATTTCCAACATTTTGTGTGCTATTATAATTTTTAACAATACAGTCTAAATAATTAACCTAATTTACGCTATCTTTACTTGCAGAGTTCGCTTCTAATTTTATTTTCAATGTTTTATTGAATCTTTCAATCATACCCATAGTTGAATGGTCATCAGGCTCATTTAAATAGTGTTCAATATCATTATCTTTTAATAACTTTTTCATAGCTTTGTTCGTAAACTCAGAACCGTTGTCTGTTGTCAATACATTCATTTTTGAATCTTTTATTAATTTTTTAAAAACCGGTATAATTCCCTCAGCACTTTCAATGTTTTTATTATTTTTATCTTTTACCGTTTTTGATTTCAGTGCATATGCATAAGCCGTTCTTGTGTTAACATTAATAGCCGTTAAAATTACAGAAAATCCTCTATTTTGTCTTTTAACATTTGGTTTAAATGCTAAATCAGCCTGAATATAATTTTTATTAGGGTCTTTACCATAAATAGGAAACAATTCTTTTCTATTCAATTTCTTTTTTTGGGAAAATGTTTGATTAAGCTCAGTGGCTTCAATAGCTTCTTTGACTTGCTTTTCGGTAACTTTAAACCCACGAGATTTTAATTTAGTTGTAAATGATGATACACCACTCAATCCTATTTCAGGATCTAAATAAAACTTTTGTATTTCTTTTTCAGAAATTGATTTACTCATTGTTTGATATAATAATACTTATTTATTGTCATTAACAATATCTTTGTGTCCCCAAGGTAATATATTATATGTTTTCCACTGAATAAATCCTTTATCGTAATTCAATGAAAATGTTTTTGTTTCATTTGTTGTTTCAATTCCAAGAGCTGCATATTGTTTATTGATAAGTGATGTTTTTTTAGGCTTTCTCAAAACATCATAATTTATTTGTATTACTTTGTCTTTATCATTTAAAATCATATTTTTCATTTCATTATGATTCAAGCTTTGTGAATTTTGAAAATTTAATGAAAAACCTTTTACTTTAGTCATTGTTGTTTTATCATCAAATAATAATGAATATGATTTAGGTGCTGTGGCTACATACTCAATGCATTTTTTATTACCTAATTCATCAGTCAATTCGCCTAAAAAGTCTCCTAATTGTTTATTATGAATATGCATATTTGTTTTGTTTTCAATATAAATTACCGAGTCCGTATCGTGATATAATACATTTTGAAATCTTACATCATCCATTAAATTGTACAATTTAATTCTTGCATAAGCGGTTGTAAAAACACCAATAACTTCATTCACACTAAAATTTGTTTCAGCATATTCATCTAATATATTAAATCCTATGTGATATTTCACATTATCATTTACTTGTGGAATAGGTTGAATAACAACATTATCATTTCTAGAATCTGATAAAATGTCGTATATCTCAGCATTGTTGCAATATTTATTTTGTCTTTTGTTAGGTTTCAAGCAATATCTTCCCCATAAATTATTAAGAAAAAGTTTGGCTATAGTTCTCATTCCTTCATTTTTATATATATTTTCTTTGTCTAACGATATTCCTTCTTTCTCAAAATATTTTCTTATATACAAATTTTTATCTTCGTCATTTTGTACCCACTCAGGATAATCGTTTGCCTCTTGTTTTATTTTTTAAAAAGTATTAATAAAACTTTCAAATATTTTATAAGATGTATTTTCCCAGTGTACAACTTGATGAATTTTTTTCCATCACATAACCTTTTTTCAAAGCTAATTTTACTTCTTCAGTGCACCAAGTTCCAGTCATTTTTGTCAATGGAAATGTAAGCTTTTCCATCTTGGACTGTCCCCGGGTCCTTAATGGTAACACAGCCATTTCCAAATCATTTGGAGGAATAATGGTACACTTTATAACCCCAAAAAACTGTTCAATATTTCTTATACCTAATAAGTCGATTTCGTTATATATTTTTGAAGGATGTCCAAATGGAAATAAACAATATTTTAAAACCCAAGGATACAAACTTGTAAAATCTACATACCTAATTATTTCCCCTTCCTTACATTTATGGTATAATTTTTTAGGATCTGTTCTACCACCAAATAATGCATCTCTAAAATGTATTGGTACATTATATGTATTTAAAAATTCAATAACATTTTTATCGTGCTTTCGTAATTCATTAAACTCATTTTCCCAAATGTATACGACATTGTATCCTAATTCTTTTAATTTGTCTAGCCTTTTATTTGTTTCTTCATTTAATTGAAAAAATGTTTTATTAAAGTTGTAATTCTTTCTAAACATTTTGTTTTTGTACACTTCAGGATTTCCGTGATAATAATCTCCTAAAAATTCATAAATCGTATTTGTTGCAGGGTCATAACCATCTACATATTTATGTCTTGCATTATTTTCAAAATAGAAATTAGGAATTTTGTATTCTTTTATTAGATTTTCTATCTTATTTGTATGCTTTATATATTCTAACCATTTGTCTCCTATTTTTGATTGTTGTTTGCCTTTTGTAATAGTACTCAATATTGCTATTGAATCTTCAGGCATATGTATATACCTATGAATTGTTTGAGTTAAAGATGCAATAGTCAAATAACTTGTAGGATCAATTTCATCATTTGTTATTTCCAAAATCATTTCTCTATATTTCATCCAGCCTTTTCTTAATATTGTTACATCACTTTGACAATATTCTAAAATTTCTTTTTTCATATCGAAGACATATTTATTTTGAATCATTAAAGAATACCAATCTAGAAATTCTTTTCGGGCTTCATTTTTCATTTGGTTAAAACCATAATGTTTTTTGTTGGGCAAAGGACCTATATATTCCTTATTTTCAGGTGTATTAAATTTGTGCGGAAAATACCCTTTTTTCTCTCCTTTCAAAGAAAATATTTTTGAAAATTTGCTAAGAGGATTTGTTAGATGTAAATAGCTGTCCATTAATGTAACATTTTGATATTTCAAATACATTATTTTACCACCATTTTGCACAATTTTGGGAATTTCATTCATTGTTGTCATTATGTATTCAACAATCAATACATATTCATATTTACTTCCATTGTGTGCAATAAAAGTAAAGTCTTTGTGTTGATTAGAAAAAAGAAATTTGCAAGCTTCTTCTATGTTGTAATGAACAAATGATTCTCCATTTGAATATTGTGTCACACTTAAATTAACTTCGTGCTTTGTTTCACTATATGCTTCAAAATCAAAAAATCTTATTTTTTCTTCTTCTATTATATCTTTTGGTTTTTTCTTTGTAATATAACAAATATGATTTCTTATATCACAATATAATTTACAATTTGGACAATATTCGTGTCCACAAATATGTTGCTCTTTTCTTGTATCATATATTTGTTTACATTCACCTTTGCATTTATGAAAGTATTTACAAGCTGTCCCTTTCTTATGTAAATCATAACATTTTTTGTTTGGAAATTTTATATTACATTCTTGACAATATATAGCTTGTTTCCAATCAATATATTGTTTTGTTTTGGTTTTTGAAAAATCACATAATTTACTACGACATTTATTACATCTTGATTTGTGTATTTGTCCATAAAATGCCTCAATTTTTGTAATAGGTTCAAAGTGACCAAAACTTGAGTTAAGATGATAATAAACAAAATTCCATTCAGCCCTTTTTGGTAACCCTTCTTTTGAAGGTGGGTACATTATTGTACAACCTAAATCAGTCATTCCGTGAATAATTATATTTCTATCAAACTTTTCCTCAAATAAATTAATGTCATCAAATCCTATACCGTCTTCAGGATTAAATTCTAATTCTTTCATTAATTCTATGGCTTCTTTTGTTAATCTATTTCTTTTATCTTGGTGAACATTATGATAAATGGTTGAAGATGCATTTTCTTTATAATACATTACAAGGCAAGATTTAGCAAAACATTGTTCATCTTGAATGGTAATCACACTTTTTTTGGATTTTAATTCTTGTACCGTTTTGGGCATAGGCAAAGGAGCACCTTTTCCATTTAATTTTTTGAAATTTAATAAAGAAATTGTAATTGAATTTGCACGACCTCTATCATCTCCGCTTTGAATCATTCCATCTAATTTTTCATAAAAATCAGTTTCATTTTTTGCACTAATAAAATCAGATTCTCCATTTTGAAATGATATTCCAAATTGAAAGTGTTTAACATCTTCAGAATTTTGATCAGTTTTTTTGTTCATTAATTTCATCCAATATTCTAAAGGCTTTCCCAAAAAACGATTGAAATTTATTTTCGTACTTATTCCGGAATTTCCACCTTTATCAACAAATTCTTTTGTCACATTTTTATTTGTAAATTGTTCTTTATATTCTTGTCTTGAAATTAGATTTTTTGCTTTTTCATTTTTCTTATTCCAATTAAATTTTAATTGTGTGATGGATTCACGTTTTGCTTTTTTCCAATCTGCATATTTTTTTGTTTCTTTTTTATTAGGATTTTTCTCTATCTCTTCATCCATTAATATTTTCCATTGTTCTTGTGTTAATTGTGTAGAACTTGATGCCTCAAAATTTCCGGCCCTATAATTCTTTATCTTTTTCAAATTAGTTTTCTTTGATTGTGTCATAGGTGCTTTGCCTTTATCTTTTTCATCTTTATTCTTTTTAGGTGACATATTATTATAGAATATTTTTATTATACTTATAATGTAACGTAATCTTTAAGTGGTATTTGTTACTTTTAATTTTTCAATGAATTTGTTTTGAATATCAAGAAGTTTGTCAAAATTTTCAGGAGACTCTTTAATTTTATTAGAAAAAATGTTTATTATTTCAATTTTGTCTATATTATGTTTTTTCAAAGTGATCATAGATACATTTTTATTTTCTATAATTCTTTGTATAGTCATTTGTTTTTGTAACTTTATTTTATGATTTTCGTAATATTTATTTTTGTCTCTTCTATTTGTGTCTAGGGGTTTTTTATAATAAACTTTTCCATTCTTTGATGTAACTTTAGTATACTTTGGATATGATTCACTAATGTTTTCCATTGATATAAAGTATAACCTATTTTTTAAATTGTTTTGAAACTCACAAAAAAATAAAAGTAAAAATATGTATGAAATATATAATAATGATTGCTTTACAATTTTACCAACAATTAAAAGTAATTCGGCAGATTTATTTATATGTCACATGGCACCCATGACAGTCGGTAAATGACCATCTAGGAATCGGTTCTTCATGCCAAAAACGATTGTTTGTTCGCGCGAAAAATTGAACCGGACAGTGCGGCGGTCTCCGCACGCGGAGCGGTCCGACGTGGCAAGTGGAGGCGGCGGGCATCCAAATATTTGTTTTTAAGTGTTTCAAAAAACATTTTCTGGTCTGGACCTTCGCTCACGACCTAGCAGCACCCTGTAAGAACGCGTATAAGGTGGACTAACGCGCAGGTATGAGCTATTTGCGTACTGCCCAGCTGTGTGAAACTAGGAGAAATCTAAGAATTGTAAACATAGAGTGGTGAAATGTTTTGCTGAGATTGTAGGTTACCCCTTTTTAAAAACTTTTGGTGTTAACGAATGTTAAGTTCGGGCTTGAGTTAATAGGAGTTTGACGCGTTCGCTGCTGACACGAGGGCCACCGCTTAAGTCCTAAAATTCCGCCCGCAGGCTGGAACTGCTGCGGTGCACTCTGTGCTGCATCGCATGTGCTCACACTTGGTCACAGCCTTTTTTTGCCTCACAGGAAGGTTTTTATCTTTTTACTTAAAGGGAGCAGCGCGTCCAAAGAGTAATTCTCTGGCGGGACTTGTACGTCCTCGGGTCTAATCGCCCCTGCTCCCCCCTCTAACTCTGGCGTGCTTTGTTGTGTGCAGATCCGCTTGCAGAGTTTAAAAAAACTCCCGAAAAGGTATACCAAAGGTATATATGTTTTCGCGGACTGTTTCGAACTGAAGAGCAGCCTTTTTTTCTTCAGTTAACGAAAACTGTCATTATTCGTTTTGCGGAGGTCAGAATTGTTGAGCGCGGCAGCGCCGAGAAAATAGTAATGAGACTGCAGCAGGCTCAGTGCAGCCTGCAAGCCTCATCTCTTTACCTTAGTTTAGTTTGCCTAACGCACAGGCCAACTTGCGGGTGCATATCTTGGCACCATACTCCTGCTGGGATGAGTGGTATTTTTGGGGCTGCAGTCTGAGTATTGGGCGAACGCCACTCAGCTTGGGTTTAATTCCCAACAGTCCCGGGAGGGGGGGGGGTGGGGATACAAGTGCCGCTGCTGAAGAGGAAACTATTCCCCTTTTGCGGAAGGATTTGCGACCGTCTAGTATTACATAATAGAAGGGAACACACCATCCCGTTTGCTGCACTTTTGATAGGGAAACAAGATACAACCCTGACTGCGATTCAACACGCAGTGAGGGAACGATGCGCTTGGAACGGTGTGCCAAAACAGAGTGATATTTTTCGGGACTGTAGTCTGAGTATTGGGGCTCACCCCGCTCAGCTTGGGTTTAATTCCCAACAGTTCCTGGGGGGTGGGGGGGTAGCCAGAACCGACGGCGACCGTACGCGCCGTCGATTCCACAGCCAACAGCACCGAGATGCCCCGTTGAAGCACTTATTAAATAGATAGATAGTCACGCACATAGCCTGTGTATTTTGTGTGGCGTTCCCTTTGTGTTTGAGGGAGGCACTATCAAGTGCATAGGAAAGGTCCGAGCATCCGTTGCATGGGTTGCTGCTGTTCACTGTATGCCTGAAAACGGTTGGGATCATCGGCATCCAGTTGTGTGAGGCTGCCGTATGTTTGAGAGCTCAAAAAGCATAGAAACTAGTTGTATTATATGCACTCTTGTTGTAGAACAAGGCTTGGATAGGTTACCTTATTGGTATTATTATTATCATTTTCATTCTTAGCGCGTTTTCACGAATAACGTATCTTGTGAACCAATTTGAGGTTTCAACACTCCTAAGACTATTTGTCATACCTACAACTTTTGTATGTACATATATAATAACGTCAGCACTCACATAGCACCAATTTTCACGCTTCCAACAAGTGCAGGTTGCCAACACGCTCAAACCCTAAGTCATTCGTCCTACACCCCCCTCACTTTTCCATTTGCTGCACAACAAATGCATTCGAATGAGCCAAAATGGACGTCACCATCGTTTTTGGCAACATCGAAATAGGTAATATTGCTATTAGTATTGTTGGCATACATTGGATAATTCTCCAAATAAAACCCAAACCCCTAGATGGTAGTAGTAAGGCACCGACTATAGGGTACGCTTTTTTATCACTATAAAAACCCTATGAAAACCCTATGACATATGTCATAACCCTAAGTCATATATGTCATAAGTCATACAAGGAAATGACAAGGGAAAATGACAAGAAAAATGACAAGTAAATGACAAGAAAAATGACAAGTAAAATGACAAGAAAATGACAAGAAAAATGACAAGTAAAATGACAAGGAAATATACAATAAATATACAATAAATAATTACGTAATAAATGATAAATAAATTACGTAAATAAATGTGTAACAAAATAAGATTTAAATAAGTTCTAAAATAAATTTAAATAAGTTCTTAAATAAATTATATAAATGATGTATATTATTACATATATATATTATAAATTGTTCTTAAGTTATTTCAATCTTCATCACTATCACTTTCATCCTCACTAGATTCTCTTTCGTCTTCGTCATCACTAAATTGTTCACGATATTCATTACATGATATCTTAATTTGTTTATTGCTTAATTCTTCAACGTCAAATAGGTCAAGATTTAAATCAAGATAAAAACTTACAAAATCTATAAAGAGTTCATCGTTTTTATAAAGTATCATTATTGGGTTATTAGTTTGATTTTCAATAAATTGAGTATCTTGTTCACAATGAACGATATTGCATCTTTTATGCACCGGAGTGGAAAAGTACTTTGCAATCATATTTTGTAAATCTTTTTTATGTCTTAAATTGCGAAGACTAGTCTCGATATGTTTATTATTTACAAAAGCTTCATATTCCATTATCAGAAATTTTTTATTTGAATTAAATGGTATTGTGCAAATTCTTTCCATTTCCGAAGAATGTCCAAGACATTTTGGGTTTTCATTAAGGTCGGGACCATATATATAATCATTTTCTTCATATAAGCTTAAAGTTTCCCACATAGACTTTTTACCACGACATACTATTGCATACTTTATCAAATCATTATTGTAATTTTCACAACAAAATATGCACAAGGATTCATTAAAATCTAGCTTTATATTTCTACTACACACTATACATTTATTACATCTTATAAGATCTTCAAATACTTCTTTCATTTCAAGTTGATGTTTCATAAAGTAAATCTTGTCTTGAATATCAAGAGGAAGATCATTGAAAGTAGTAGTCATTGTGATTTGTTCTACCTTATGAAGTCTAACTCTTTAAGTGGAAAATTTTAGTTACAAAAAACATTTTCTAATATGCATTCACTCATTATAAAAAAGTCTTTCAAAAATAAAAAGAGTCTTTTGAATAATGTACAATAAATTTGCAATAAGTAAAAATATGTTATACAAATATTTACCAACATTCACTCATTATAAAAAAGTCTTTTGAAAATAAAAGAGTCTTTTAAGAAATGTACAATAAATTTACAATAAGTAAAAATATATTATTAAAGTATATACAAACATTTACTCGCTCATTATAAAAAAGTCTTTTGAAAATAAAAGAGTCTTTTTTATGAATACACAAATTTATATTACAAGACCAAAAGGAAAGCGAGCACCTCTTTGATTTATTGGACGATTTACAATAGGTTTTGAAACTACTTGAGGCTGAGGACTTTGTTTCATAGATCTATTTTTGCTAGATTTCTTTGAATATCTTTTTCTAGGTTGTGTACCTTTTTTAGAATGATATTCTTTTGCACATTTCTTTAATGTTTCATTCCATTCAGCTCGCGTCATTTATATATTAATATATATTTTTTTTATGGTTGATTAGCTCTACTTGCACGTTGTCCTCTTGCAAATATTTGCGGACTTGTTGCAAGTGGACTTACTTCTACACCCATATATTCAACACCACTAGTATCATCATCGTCTTCTTGATTTTTCATAGCTGCATTGAATAAAGCTTGTTGAAATACAGGATTGGCAACGGTTCTTCTAGAACTACCTGACTCGCCTTGATTTTCTGGAGTATTTAATGGTAATGGTGAAATTCGTATATCTTTTTGTAAACTGTTTAATCTAAAATTTAACTGATTAGTTTCTAATTCATTCAAAAAGTCTTCTTCTTCTTCAAATTCAGATTCAGGTGATATAGGAGTTCTTATTGGAGTTTCTACATCAGATTCACTTAAATCTGCAAACCTTTGTAAATTGTCCGCTCTCGTATAATTTTCCGGGACAAAAACATTAACATCATTTCGTTTTAAATTTTGAATCAAATCAGATGGATTTATAAATGAAGTTTGTGAAATTGAATTATAAAAGTCTACAGAATTTTGAGAAGGTGCAGTCATTGAATAATTTTTTGATGCTAAATTTGAATATCCTTTAAAAATTGATTTATTTGATGCAGCATTTTTAAACCCTGATTCATTTAAACAATATTGTCTAACAATATCATCAGTCAAAATCTTTCTCATATTATATATATTATATATATTATATAAAATTATCGTCTTCGTCTATTTTGTTGCCTATCGGCTGGATGAGGTGCTCTTAAAATTCTTCCAAAACGTCTTAATTGACCACTAGCTTTGCATTGAATTTGATTTCCAAGCGGACGACCTGATGGTGCAGGGTCCTTGTACCCACAATAAATTCTATTATTAAGTCTTCGTTGAGCTTGTGTTTGATTTGCTCTTACCATAATTATATATATTATATAATCTAATTTAAAAAAATTATCGTAAATCAATTTCTGTTTCATTATCTTTATTATTTTTATTTTGACTTCGTGTTCTTTTAGAAATTCTATTGGAAGATGAAACTCCTTCTTTTTTCAAAGTTTTTTCTTTTTTATTTTGTTTAACTCCTAATTCTTTTACCGTGGGCTCATTAGTCTTTTTGTTAGAAGCATTTCCTTTGACTTCTAATAATTCTCTTGGTTTATATCGTCTAGCTAAAGTCTCATTACCATCCTCAATAACATAACTTAATCCTTTTATTGATTTTACTTTATATATTTTTGTAGACCATTTTTGAGACTCTTTATCAAATGTTTTAGTTTTAATTTTAATTCTTACTTTATCTCCAGGTTTTATACCTACTTTTTCAAGAAGTTCGGTCAATTTATTTCTTTTTAATAAAATATTTCTAATTATTTTTGTATATGACATATTATCAGGCGCGGACCTATTAATATTTCCAACATTTTGTGTGCTATTATAATTTTTAACAATAGAGTCTAAATAATCAACCCAATTTACGCTATCTTTACTTGCAGAATTCGCTTCTAATTTTATTTTCAATGTTTTATTGAATCTTTCAATCATACCCATAGTTGAATGGTCATCAGGCTCATTTAAATAGTGTTCAATATCATTGTCTTTTAATAACTTTTTCATAGCTTTGTTTGTAAATTCTGATCCATTATCAGTTGTCAATACATTCATTTTTGAATCTTTTATTAATTTTTTAAAAACCGGTATAATTCCCTCAGCACTTTCAATGTTTTTATTATTTTTATCTTTGACCGTTTTTGATTTGAGTGCATATGCATAAGCCGTTCTTGTGTTTACATTAATAGCCGTTAAAATTACAGAAAATCCTTTATTTTGTCTTTTAACATTTGGTTTAAATGCTAAATCAGCTTGAATATAATTTTTATTAGGGTCTTTACCATAAATAGGAAACAATTCTTTTCTATTTAATTTCTTTTTTTGAGAAAATGTTTGATTAAGCTCGGTGGCTTCAATAGCTTCTTTGACTTGCTTTTCGGTAACTTTATACCCACGAGATTTTAATTTAGTTGTAAATGATGATACACCACTCAATCCTATTTCAGGATCTAAATAAAACTTTTGTATTTCTTTTTCAGAAATTGATTTACTCATTGTTTAATATAATAAACCTTATTTATTGTCACTAACAATATCTTTGTGTCCCCAAGGTATTATATGTTTCCAACTGAATAAAACCTTTATCATAATTAAAAGAAAATGATTTTGTTTCACTTCTTGTTTCAATTCCAAGAGCTGCATATTGTTTATCGGTAAGTGATGATTTTTTAGGCTTTCTTAAAACATCATATTTTATTTCAATTACTTTGTTTTGTTCATTTAACATCATATTTGTTATTTCATTATGATTTAGACTTTGTGAATTTTGAAAATTTAATGAAAATCCTTTCACTTTAGTCATTGTTGTTCCATCATCAAATAATAATGAATATGATTTAGGTGCTGTGGCTACATACTCAATGCATTTTTTTATATATTTTCTTCTTATTATCATACAATTCATCAGTCAATTCACCTAAATAATCTCCTAATTGTTCTTTGTAAATATGTATATTTGTTTTGTTTTCAATATAAATCACAGAGTCCGTATCGTGATATAATACATTTTCAAATCCTACATCATCCATTAAATTGTACAATTTAATTCTTGCATAAGCGGTAGTAAAAACACCAATAACTTCATTCACACTAAAATTTGTTTCAGCATATTCATCTAATATATTAAATCCTATGTGATATTTCACATCATCATTTACTTGTGGAATAGGTTGAATAACAACATTATCATTTCTAGAATCTGATAAAATGTCGTATATCTCAGCATTGTTGCAATATTTATTTTGTCTTTTATTAGGTTTCAAGCAATATCTTCCCCACAAATTATTAAGAAAAAGTTTGGCTATAGTTCTCATTCCTTCATTTTTATATATATTTTCTTTGTCTAACAATATTCCTTCTTTCTCAAAATATTTTTTTATATACAAATTTTTATCTTCATCATTTTGTACCCACTCAGGAAAATCATTTGCCTCTTGTTTTATTTTTAAAAAAGTATTGATAAAACTTTCAAATATTTTATAAGATGTGTTTTCCCAGTGTACAACTTGATGAATTTTTTCAATCACATAGCCTTTCTTTAAAGCTAATTTTACTTCTTCGGTGCACCAAGTTCCGGTCATTTTTGTCAATGGAAATGTAAGCTTTTCCATCTTGGACTGTCCCCGGGTCCTTAATGGTAACACAGCCATTTCCAAATCATTTGGAGGAATAATGGTACACTTTATAACCCCAAAAAATTGTTCTATATTTCTTATACCTAATAAGTCGATTTCATTATATATTTTTGAAGGATGTCCAAATGGAAATAAACAATATTTTAAAACCCAAGGATACAAACTTGTAAAATCTACATACCTAATTATTTCCCCTTCCTTACATTTATGGTATAATTTTTTAGGATCTGTTCTACCACCAAATAATGCATCTCTAAAATGTATTGGTAGTAGTATACTACCGATTATAAGGCCCCTCCAAAACCCTAAAGACGATAATAAATGATTAATAAATACAAGAGAAAACCCTAAAGAAATAATTACGTAATAAATAGGGAATAAATTACGTGATTAAATGTGAGTACGATAAAAAATAAATAAAAAATCTACAATAAAAAATAAATAAAAAAATCTACAATAAAAAGATAAAGATAAAATTGAAAGTAAATAAAAAGTAAATTAATTAATGTTTCAATAAGATATATGTTAATTGTTCTTAAATCATTCTAAAACGTTCCTATTATCATATGTGAAACTTCTTCTTCACTATCTTCATTACTTTCCTCATCACTATCAAACACAATACTTTCGGAATCATCGTCTTCGATACCTCTAATCATTAAAGCACATTGTAAAGTATCATGAATATCGTCAATATCAATATCAATTTCGATATCCAATTCTTCTTGCATCTTAACTAAGTTTTTTACAATATCATACAACTCATCATCATATTCTTCTTCTTCACAAAATGTAATTATAGCATCCAAATCATCATATTTACAATCAAACACTCTTCTCAAATGCCATTTGTAAATTTCATACCATTTATCGACTTTCGAAGAAGTCATTTCATTAAGTTGATTGTTTACCTTATTTTTGTATAATTTGAATGAATGTAATAAAAGCAATTCTTCATATACATCTTTCATTTCAAGTTGATGTTTTTTATTGTAAATCAATTCTTGAAGTTCAAGAGGAAGATGATTGAATGTAGTAGTCATTCTTGCTTTGTTTACACTACTGAGTTACACTCTTTAAGTGGATTTTATTTTTTGAGGTTTTTTGTCCCCCTGAAAAAACCGAAGAAATTTATCAAGAAAAATCAATAGGAATTAGTTCCATTAAAAATCTCAATTGTAAACCACTCGTTAATACTTTACCATTCCCGGACGTCATATACAATTCTAAATTATTCGGTGCAAGAACATTTACCGTGGCATAAATATTAAAACCAGTTCCCGTTACATTGAAACTTGAAAGTCTTACAATATATTCAGTACCTATAACATTATTAATATTTGCATCACTGTGTTGAACTTTGAATTTTGTAAAAACAGCATCATCATCACTTACATTAGGGTCAGTTGGACTTAATGTAAAATTGAAATAATTAATAAACGATGTATCAAATTTTAATATTCTTATTCCTTGACCAACTTGAATCAATCCTTTTTTACATTTGGAATAATCTATTTTGTTTTCAATTTGAACAGAACTACATTCTATATCTTTACAACCTATATCATTACATTCTATATTATTGCAACCTATTATATCACCTTTCATATTAATTCTGAAAAATGGAGTTGCACTACCATCAGGTTTTTTTTGAAAATTTATAAAATATATAGTTTCAGCATTTTGTATGTCCACGTCTGAGGTATTCAAACCAATAAATGAATTACCTGATACTTTTGTTCCAAATAAATCAATATTAGTTTCGTCATCTGCAGTATTGTTTATTTCACCATTTATCCTTGCATTTCCATTTACTAATAAGCCTGCATTTGTATTTACTTGCAAAGTTTCACCACGGACAATAACATCATTTTTATTATTTGTAGCATCTCCAGGATTTAATTGAATATATGCTTGACCATTCCCTTTTGAATTTAATAATATGTTTACGTTCACGGAAGAATCGTCTATTAATCCTTGAGCGTTTTCAAAATATATAAGGTTTCGAACATAAACATCTCCATTAGTTCTTTCTATATTATTATTTCCAATATTTGTCCATTTACTTGAACCACCGGTAGGTGCATTTCCATTTACCGTATTACATTGTATATTTTTACAAACAATATCATTTCCAAAAGAAGACATCTGATATATATATATATATTAAATTACAATTTAAAATCAGGTTTAATCCAAACCAATAATCCTGAACCCGGAGTTGTTACAACTTTACTTTCCATACACACACCGATAATTCCAACATTATTTGTAGTGATTTGTGAAGCATTAACTGAACCTCCCGGAGCACAACCTAACATTTGACCTTTAACATAACTTCCATCAATAGCTTTGCAAGTTGTGAAACCTTTTGTACAAACGAAACAAGAATTTCCGGTTGTTGCATTTTGAACACAAACTCCAATAGGCATACAATTTTGATTAGATTGACTTGCCGAAGCTGCATATATTTTTATACCATTTACATCTGAAAAATCATCAGAAAATTGAACAATATCTCCAGCATTTATTGTAGCTCCGGTATTATTTTTAAAAGTAAATACATCACCTGTATGAGGAACCGGACTTGTGGGTAATGTTGCCGTATATGCATTTGTCAAACCTGTCAAAGGAATTCCTACGGTCGTCAATGATGATGTTGGCGTTGTATATGCCCAGTCTATGCTACTTACAAGTCGTATAGCACTACAATCCAAATCTCCGCTTAAATTAATGTTATTTCCAGAATTACCGACAGCCAAAACTTGACTTAATGAACCAATACTTCCAGAATTTATTGCACCGGTTCTAACTTCATTTGATGCAGAATCATAATATAATTGTAAACTTTCTGAAGATACATCAGGACTTGCTCGGATAGGTCTAATATAACAAGAATTATTTACCCCAACATTAAGTTCAAGACCGCTTGCGTTCAAAATTATTGTATTATCAATAGCCGTAGCACTTTGTGAAGAATTTTGACCGCTCAAAGCACCAATATTAATGGAATTCTCGCCAGCCAAATATTCACCCGCGAATTTTCCAATATTGACTGAATTCACGGAAGCAAAGCTTTGCCCAGCGTCGTCCCCAACGTTCACGACGAAAGCATTACATTGATTGTTGCCGGCCCCGCTGCCTATGCATATTGAATCGTTCAAACAATTAAAAGCCCCACTATTTCTGCCTATCAAAACCGAACGGTTTGCATTTGGAAAACCATCATTTTGAGTCGATTCGCCAATAGAGACCAACCCGTTACCCGCTGTGCCCGCTTTAATTCTAAATAAATTTCCATCACATTCTTCTTGATTTATTATAAGTTTTCCGGTTCCCGTAAAAGAAATATCATTTGTGGTAGTTGTACTTCCTTGGTCGGTAACAGATTGTAAATTTTGGTTAGCCCCGGAAGGCAAGTTTTGAAGCAAAGAACCGTCACCAATAAATTTTCCAGAATTCAAAGTGATATCACCGGTGTTTAAAATCAGAGGACCATCATTAAGGAGCACACCTGCTCCAAGTGGTTCTACATTCAATGTGGTTTGCATAAATGACCATTCATTTATACCATTGTCTCCTATTTTCAATCTTGTTTGAGGAACAGGGTCTAAAGATTTAATTTCAAAAGAACTATCAAGTTCATCCAAACCTATAGAGAATTTTGATTTACTTGCAGGATTGTTCAAAATGAAATCATAAAAATTGATATTATTAACCAAATTTAAATCACCATCAGTTTGTAATTTCATGAATTCTCTTTGATTATTTACATCTGAATTATCAATAAAATCAATATCATTTTGATATAAAAAATCTGAAGCCATATGAATTGTTTGACAAGGGTTTGAATTATCACCTATTTGATTTACATTTATTTGATTAATTGTTAAAGGGTCAGGAATATTTGTAGATGGAGTTTGTTTACCATTAAATGTACTTGCAACTACATTATTTCCAAATGAAGACATTATATATTATACATTTATTTATTATTTTATGATTAAGGAGGAATTGATGCCATTTTCATAAAAATCTGAGCTGGTGCAGTACCACCCGCACTTCTATACCCATACAATCCATTGACGGGGACAATATTATTATTTGGCGGTGTGTTTGCGGCACCGGTTATAACAGGTAATCCAGCCATACGAACTTTGCATTTATCAGTTAATGCAGCCATATTTAGATAAACAACACCAGGGTTTTTGCTTTGAGAACCATCGATATCCATCATGATATCAGCTCCAACCATTTGTAAGGTTGTTCTTGTTGTTTTATCTTTAGCACCAATAAACACACCGTTATTTACTTTGATATTCTTATCTAAAACAAAATCATTTCCGAATGAAGACATTATATACTATATCCTATAATTTAATTTTATTTCACAAAGAATGTCGGAGCCAAAGGTGCCAGTTTATTGTTTAATGGATGAATATTGGGAAATGAAAACATAGCATTTTGTTTTGTAATTTTATCACCGTGTCCTAATGTATACGATTTGAAACCTGACATAGGGTCCACATTAGAAACTCTTGCCGGTGGTCGCAAATCTTGTATTGTTTTACATGGAACAATCATCATCGAAGAACTTCGAAAGCCTGAAGTTAACATCATATTTGGTAATTTAACATCGACTTTTCCTAATGGTTTATTTCCTAAGTTTGAAGCAAAAATTTGTCCCGCTTGTTCAGCCATAATTATATACAATTACAATTAAATTAGTTTTTATACAACCACTTCAATCATTCTTCCCATACCAATACGAATGATACTTGTACATTGTGCAATAATAAATGTTTCGTTATTCGTCAAAGGTGTTTGAAGTGGGTCTGCGGTCGATGATTTTTGAGTTTGAAGAAAGAATGAAGAATTCAAACCCCGGGTATCTATTCCACTACAATTACGAGGTCCCATACCTGGCATAGGCATATTTAATCGAAGCATAGCAGTCCAATAAGAATTGTACCAATTTTCTAAAGAATTAACTTTACAACCTGAATCGTCGGAATAATTATCAGCTTTACCAATAGTGACCAAGTTAAAAGCATCAAAAGGGGTGGCACGATAATTTGGATAATAAATTGAGTTGACATTATACTGCCAAGATTGAATGTCTCCAGAATAAAATCTGAAATAACTTGGAACATAAGTAGCACCTATTTTATTATCAATTTTATGCAAACCTGTATTTTCAGAACTGTAATTTGAAGGCCTTTGAACAGCGTATAACATATCCAAAGATTGAGCCGACAAAGAGAATCGATTCGATTTAGTCATTTCCGTTTGAGTATCTTGAAAGGTAAAATAATTAGTGAAAGGCATCTCAATATAAGAATCTTCTTTTAGTTTTCTTTCGACAGCACTATCGTAAACACCATTTGAAAATGTAATTGTTTCAATTGTAAAATGCAAATCAGTCAATTTCCATGTCGCTTTTGCAGCAAGTTCGGCAGCCGCGGTTCCATTAAATCCATTTCCGGCTCCTAAAGACTTTTGGTACGCTCCAAGAACTTCCGGACCATGCATGAAGAAACGAATTTGGATACTTGGTAGTAACGCAGTATCCAGGTAGTCAGGTGAAGATTCCCCTATAAATTGTAGGAAATTATTCAAAATATATGGTCTTTCTTCTTGATAATAATTATCGGTATTAACATTTATTTCTTGATTTTTTAAAACTCTTTGATAAGATACTTCTTTATTCAACGTTGTTTTAAGATTGTCCAAAACCGTTGATACCGTTGAATATTGGCTCATTCCCGAGGAAATAGCTATTCCACCGCTGTATATTTCTACACGAGAAATCAATTTTTCGATTCCATTTGGCAAAGTGGTGATAACTGAATCAGCTTGATTTGCGGCGTCCGTACACGCTATGGCAGGATTGTTAGCACGACCTTTACAATGCATACTTAAACTTTTCAGATTACACAAAACATTAACTGGAAGATTCAAAGTTATAACACCGTAAGGATTTACTTCGGTCAAGTTTGTCGTTTCAAGGCGAAAATACTGAGTACTATATCCACTTAGTTTTTGAAGTCCAAATGCAAGACTATACGGTAAAGACATTTTTCTATAATATATATAATATAATTTTAATTCACATATTCTTTTAATTTCAAAGATAATGCATAGTTTATAGATTGTTCATTTCCATTTCGGGAAACGGCTGTAGGAATTAGTCTGGATTTATTATCGGTAATTGAAATTCGTAATTGAGAAAATTGAGAAGCTTGCACATCGATAGAAAAGTTTTCATCATAATCTAAATAAGTAATAAATTGATTAGTTAAATCTGACGGTAACAATATTTTCCCTAAAATGTCACTACTAATGATTTGATTTTCTTTAAAATTATTAGAAAGATTTGTGCTTTGTAAATTATTTGTGGGCAACGTAGTAATTCTTAAATAAATAGCATCGTTGGTTTGTAAATTACCGGGGAATTTGGAAATAAATACTTCATCTACGGTTCCGATATCGAACAAATCTTCAATCTGTGAAATGTTTGTAAGACCAGCAACTGATTTGTTTGTTTGTCCCCCTAATATTTGGTCGACATCGTTATACTTTCCTGGTGAATTAAAGATATCATTCAATGCATCATCTAATGGACTGCCAGGCACTGCTTGGAAATCACCGGTTATCGAAAATGCAACAAATTTGATATTGGGAGCAGGTTTACTAAGTGTAATGGTGAAATGTCCAGAAATTGCATCGTAAGTAACATCAACGCTATCCGCAGGTTTTGCAAACCCAAAGTTGTCGACAAGAACATCTAAAATAATCGTTTCTAAAATAGTTTTAATATCATCTAAATCTGTATAATTTCCATCAGGTATTCGACATTCATACAAATCATCAGAAGTCGTATTAGCTATATAGAAAATTCCGTTATATTCATTGATGATATACCAAGTCTTTGCAGCCGAAAAACTGTTTACAATTATCTTCAATTTGTTTGTATTTTTATAGTTTGTTAATTGTGTTGGTATATTGATATTGATAATTCTGGAATCACCAAACGATGAAAGGTCTTCACTTGATAAATAAAGTGTACGTTCAGATATTACACTCATGACTATCTCTATTTATAATATCAATATAGTTTTTATTCATTTCAATATCTTCCTTTGAATCTCTATTCAATGGTAAAGGTAATTCAATGTTTCCATTATACATATCGTCATATAGTTTTGGTCTTTTGATATAATCATCAACAATCAATTCAATATGAAATGTGGATAAATCAGGGTACAAAATCTGAGCATTTTTGATTAAGTGTTCACGTTCCATAATTTACCAAAAGATTATTATTTTCATCTTTAATCATATTTTCATTGATGGATGTATACTTATTTGATTGTGATTTATCTATACTTCTATCAAATGATGTCATTCTTTGAGGACCTTTGTTTGATATATAATCAGCCAATAATCTTGCTTCTAAGGGTGCGTCGTCATGCAAGTAATTTTTGTCGATATCGAAATTTACTCCTAACAGTCCTAATGGATTCAAATCTTCTGAAATTCGATTGTTAAATTCATCACTTCCAACATTTTTTGATGAAAGATTTCTTGCGTCATTCAAAGCATTTCCGAACATCAACACATCGAGTCCGGTCCCTATAGTATTAAATGTAGATTTCAATAAATTTACCTTATTAACTTTGTTATTCTTTGGCATTTGAAAGAATTGTTTGAGATTATGCGGCGAAGTGATATATTGATACGGTGCTTTCAATAAATCATAAGGGTTCTTGTTTTCGAAGTAATGAAACAACTTTCTATTTGAATTTGATGGTATTTTCAAAGCTCCCGCAGTGGCCCAATCAGTTACAACTCGATGAATATTTTGCGGTGCATTTCCATTGACTTTAGGAGTATGTATATGTGATAGAAATGGATTGAAGGTCGTTGATTGAACATTGAATTTCTCACCGACATGAATGGATTTCGCACCGCCCAAAGATGTCCCTAACAATTCAATGTCATGATTAGGATACTTTTTCAACGTGTCTAAATATACCTTTTCAGCCCTTAAAAATGAATCTCGTGTTTCATGTTTACCTTTAATCACCGAAAATATGTCCGCTCTATCTTCATTTAAGTAGGATGGATTTGACGACGCACCGTGATATGCAATATGTATTTGATTATTTCCATTATTGAGTACTACGGCGTCATAATTTGAAAGCTCCGGGTCGATATTGAATCGATTGTTAAGAATATCTTTATTCAATTGTCTTTGAGCGGTCCCATAGGTGTTATGTTCATAACCGCCCGGAAATAACAAATCAGATTGATAATTTCTTGAACCGAGATAAGAAGATATTCCGACATGATATGCTTTTTCCCTAAGACTATTGGAAAACGATTGTTGAATTTGTGACGGTTGTAAGTCACCTAATTGTTTGAACAAGCTATTCATTTGAACTCTATATCGTTTCTTTTCACTTTCATTTGACTCATACCTTTTATATAAATCTGAAACTGAATTAGGAGTATCCATGTTATTAGGAAAACTGAATATCTTACTTGATGAATTCAGCACTTTGTTATTGCAAAAATTATTCAACGGTGAGCACAAAGACTCTTGCATAATATAATAACATAGACTATATAAATGACTTCTAATTATTCAATATCACAATACACCAAAGATAAAGCAAATAAACTAAAAGTATATGTAAAAGTTTCAACTAATAAAAATAAAAAACTTGATGTGTTTGATAAGAAAAATGATAAGAAAATAGCAAGTATTGGAGCAAGAGGTATGATGGATTATCCATCTTATATCAAGTCAAAAGGTATAAAATATGCTAACCAAAGAAGAAAGTTATTTAAATTAAGATTTGCTAAATACAGAAAAAAAGTAGGGACAAACAGTTATTATGCTGATAAGTTATTGTGGTAACAAATAATATTTCACTATTTATGCAATAAGTTATTTGGTAAATATGTCAGTATTCAACAGCAATGAATATATATACACGGTTTAAAAGTAATATATGCAGGGATTTACTGTGGTAAAATTGCACTGTACTACACGCAATGAAAGCAGGGGATTTACTGTGGCAAAATTGCACTATATGCAAAGCAAGCAGGGGATTTGCTTAGGAAAAAACAGCAGGAATATACGCAATCAAAGCTCTTATTAAAAATACACATATGTCAAAAACTCTATTCTATGCAAAGTCATCCGCATCCTCTTGCTGCGATGGTTCAGCTAAACCAATGCTAAGTGCACCCGCAGCGAAACGCACAAACCCTGTATCAAGCAATTCTTGAAAAAGTACTACGGACTTGGCTTGATCCGCAGTTAAGGACTGACCTTGCAATAACATTGCGTCGGTAAACAAACGTTCAACCCGTGTACGGCGGATGGCTTTAACTGAAGTGACACGGCCGGGGTCTGGGGCTCGTTCCTCTTGAGCCTCCTGAAATTGCTGTACACTCTCCACAGTACGGCAGAGCGATTCCACCTTCTCTTGCAAAAAGCAGTGGCTGGCTTGGAGGTCCTGAAACTCACGTTTTGAGACTTGGTCGGTCCCTTGGTCAGTCTCACCAGTTGGATCGGCACTTTTTTTCTTTTCAAACTTTTTCACAGCCGCAGCGATCTCGGCACGAATACGTGACAGGCAATGCTGTAAGAACTGCGACGTAACCCAGTTCCCATTTTCAATAAAACCACGGATTTGTTTGGGTGTGCTGTCCAGTTCATGGTGCTGAGCGTCGGTATCCATATACTTCTCTGCAGCATACAGTTCCTCACAGTGAGCCATTCTGCACGTCACGACACACACACATACACACCAGTCAGTTACGATGCGAAAACAGGGAAAATGCGAAAGACAAAAGGTAAACACCTTAGACCCGCCGAGGTCGTTTACTCGCTCCGAGTAAATCGCCAAGGGTCGCAGCAAGACCCTTGGGGGCCTCCGATTCAACAGCCCCAGCCGGTGGTGGTGGACTTGCAACTACCTCGCCCAGGAGATCAACTTCAATTGGGGGTGCCACAGGTGCTTCAACTGCAGTGGCTATAGGAATGGCTGTTGCAGGCTCACTACGTTTTGCACGTTTGGCTAACAGTGCTGCCAAAAGTTCGTCTTCAGACATTTCATCGGCCGCCTTGACTACTGCCGCCGAACGTTTTAAGTCCGCGGTTCGCTTCACTTTCCCGCACTGGCTAATGCCTCGCTCGTGGTTCATAAAGGGGGTTAAGCTATCTAACTTCCCTAAAAGGACCAATGTCCTTGCAAGTTGACTGTTGCTGGGGTCTTCTTCTACAAACTGAGTCGCCCCACCCTGATAAAAGAGTTTCAAACTAATTTCGGACTTTAGATTGGGATAGTCAGCGAGGTATCTCTCGGCCGCATTAACAGCCCCACTCCCTGCAACTATGGAGGGACCCGGATTTCGTAACGCCTCTTGCTGCACATACACCTCTACCTGTTCCTCTATTTCACTGGCGGCCTCACGCCTGGCCTGATACTCTTCATAATCAATATCCTGCGATTCGAAAGGCATGGTGTTTTTACCTGCTTGAATGTGTTAATTGTGGGGCAGTTTGTGTACTTCAGGTGTTGTTGTAGCGAAGTTCTGAGAACATGCACCAATATTAGCGGAAGGTTGACCGAAATGTCGAACGCCACCCAAAAATCCAAGCGACGCCACCAGAACCAAAATGACACAGACCAGAACTTTTGTTACGCCACCCAGAAATTTACGGGACGCCACCAGAACCAAAATGACACAG
>LGRX02007277.1:22949-44956 GCA_001247695.2 Cymbomonas tetramitiformis | reverse complement strand
TGGCGAGCATAGCACAGTTCCAGATGCTGTGATTATATGTGGGCTTCCAAAAGTCGGGATTGTTCAAAGCGAACGCGTGCCGCTGCAGCCTATCTTCAAAATGCGAAATCTCTAAGTTTGAAGATAGGCTGCAGCGGCACGCGTTCGCTTTGAACAATCTCGACTTTTGGAAGCCCACATATCATCACAGCATCTGGAACTGTGCTATGCTCGCCACTCCGTTATGGGACCTAAGAACTAAGACCTCTCACTCTCTTGGGTCCCATATTATATAGATTTCGCACTTGTCGGGCACATCCGTGTAGACGGTCAGCGATTGTAATTCTTCACGTCTAGTCGAAGGTGTTGTCAGTAAGACCTCGATTGTACTTCGTAATGCTAGCTACACTTCTATAGGTGACCTCTGTGCGGTCATAATGTCGTCGTGATCTCGAGTTTCTGACGCATAACTCCTGTCATTCATTTGCCTTTGCAGGACCATCTGTTACCGGAAGCATTAAAAGGTGTACTTTCGTTTCCGTGTCGTTGCAAGCGATCATGGCCTGGTGCAACGGCTGGTTTCGCAATCAAGTTACCTATGATGGAGATGACAATATATTTTATGCTCGCTTATACACCTGGGCTTGTTGCCATGATTGCGGTTCTCAAAGGACAGTTCTTGAATAATGTAATAATGTAATAATGTAATATACAATGATTATAAAAAATGTGAAGATCGGGGTTCTTATACCATTGCTTGTACCATACACGTGACTTATGATATTTTTGTTGCCCGCATCGAGAAGAATTGTTTTCTAGAATAGATGGGTGGTGGCTAAAGCCACCGATTGAGATTCGACCATCAATTCAAATCAAGACGAGTCATCCGCCGACAGTCGACAAGGTCAGTGCAGATGTACCCGTCGCCAATACGGGTAAGATCCATATCAACGCGTCGGCATCGACTGCAGGCAGGCCTCATAGACAACTCGTACCGCGACGGGTAGATCCATTGAGGATCTGCATGCTCGTTGTAAAAGCCGTTGTACCAGGCCCAATGATATTCACGAAGCCATCGTTTTTTGAAGTCGTCGAAATCGATGTAGTCTAGCCGGAATCTGAAGTTGTTTGACATGCCAGGTCCTTGCCAATGGAACCCTTCATCATCGTAATATGGGGCTTCAAAGTTGGAGGTAGGGAATATCTGCAAGAAATTTCCCCAATCACGAACATCCCCCAATCGACTTCGAGCAGATCACGTAATTCATAGAAATAGTGAGCCAAAGTTACAGGCATCCAAACATCACCAAACATGCCCGAAAACGTCAAAACTTGTTCTTCCAACGCCCACAAGAAACGTTCTTCCACCCATGCCTGCACAAAGTATTCCTCACGCAATTGACGCATTTCCCGAATGTAAGGAAGAACAATCCCAAACAGGACGTAATGGGTATCCGCCATTCTTGATAATGCAAAGATGAAGCGGTGTGTCTTCCAGGAAGAAATGGAAAATGATCCTCCTAAAGGCCTCAAGCGATTTAAAGATTGCCAAGGAGGGCTTGGGCCTCTCAAGGTGAATGCCGCAAACCAATAGGATGAAACCAACAATCACAAGATTGGCCAAGATAAGATTGGCGCGGACAAATGTTGGCCCAAGATTGGCGCGGATTGCGAGTTCTGGCAGGATACCGAAGTCCCACAGTTGCTGTCCGACTCCGACTCCGACTAAGGTATAAAAGCTCAATTCATCTTACTTAGCCTTCATTTGCTGCTTACGCTCACCATCGTGCCACCCCTGCCACCTCCTACCAGAGAGTGAGCGACGCGCCTCTATCTACAAACTCGTGATGCCTTCAGTGTTAAGGTTTGGTGTGCATCGGAATCGTGCCAGTATCGATGTAGATGCCATTAATCGCCATGAGATGGTGCACCGACCATGCCCCGAATGCAATTTGCACCAGTGGACTTTGACAACGATGGCAAACCGCCCTTTCCGCCGCCCGCCGATGCCTCACAGGCATGATCTGATATGGGCTATGTGGCGCTTTACCCGACGAACTCGGTTTTATCTGTTTTTTGAATTGGTAGAGCCGGAACGCTATCCCGATCGCGCTGAATATGCATGGGGTGAAGCGTGGATGACTCCGCGATTAATGGTTATTCCAGTCGACGTTGTACGCCTATTGGTCTGTTGGTACCAGAATGACGAAACGACACCTTTCGACGAGTACTGTATCAGTTGCGATTGCCTTAGTTGATCAGGTATAAAAGCTCAATACCTCTTACTTAGCCTTCATTTGTTGCTTACGCTCACCATCGTGCCACCCCAGCTTGACACTAACAACTAACAACTGACCACGCTCAGCCCAAAAGCTACTTGAATGCCTCAAGGCAAACTCGTCATGAAATGCGATTATTGTGACCTTCCTGCAAACGTTCGCATATGGTTTAATGCTGGTTCGCATCTTGTTGCGATAAATGAGCATACCGAACATTTCGCGTGTATGCGTTGTTCTTACGAAATATTCATGTGCCAGGAAGCAATGGACGACGAAGACGGAGTATACTGGGAGCTGATAGATTAGTAGACCATTACTTTCCGGCGCCTGAAAGGCGTGGAATGAACTAATTCGAGATCTTTTGCCTGGTAGTAACTTACGTACTTTGCAATGTAATAGTAACGCTATGATATGTTGTACGACCAGCTGACTTATGGCTTTTGCGATATATATATATATATAGTAACACTACTAACACTAGCAAACATTCTACTTGTAATTAAACGAATAGACACCGTTCATGCAACAATACCCGTGTGATGATAGTTGTATAGCCGCGTTTTTTGACGCGGGGCTTGTGTTTATGAACACACCCAATCCAAAAAAGATATCTCTCTCCGTTGATTGCTCGATGATCACTCGAACCACATTGGCAAACCGCATAATGAAGGCATACCGTACCGCATAAACACATAATGCAACCTACGTGGCTGCCACGTGTCTGCATTACACTGCGCGTTATGATGACGTGGCAGGTCACCCGTCGTCTATAAACCGAGAATAGTAACAGAAAAACACCGTCTAAAAACATGCATACTGGTTCACCTATCCCCAATAGTCTGTTTACTTCTGCCGGTCAGCTGGCCTACGTAGCCGAGCACATAGCAAACCACGGGTAAAAGACATTAGGTGCCCCATGTGTGTGTCTGTGCTTGAGAAAGCTGATGAGAGTGGCATAGTGGCTCTTGGCCAGCTGGAGATAGTGTATGAGCTTTACCCAGACTGGATGTCTGAGTTTAGCTCACTGGACCTTGACATAGGCAAAGGTCTCTGACTCGTGGGTGCTGCATGCAAGCTCGAGGATGTCGGGGGAGGAGAGGGCTGTGGGGCGTCGGATGGGGTACAGCTTCTTTGTGAAGATAGTTGTGGAGGCGGGATCAACCAGAGTGTTGTGCGTGTTGGCAAGTGTCTTAGCCATGAGAGCAGGGTCAGTGACAAACGTAGGCCTAGAGAGAGCCTTGAGTTTTCCTTTCACTGTATCAAGGCATAGATAGTTGCCTGGTGTGAGATTCCCGACATAGCGGTATGGCTTGCTCTTAGGCTGTAGCTTAGCCGAAGTGTCAGCTTTAGCTCCTGCCTTAGAGCGCTGTGCGGGGTCCTGCCAGACATTGCACTCGGACCAGAAGGGCCGGAGCTCGGTGTAGTCGAAGTGACGGCCGGTGTATCTGAGATGAGGTGTGTCCATTCCAATGTGCTTGTTAGGCATAACATTGAGGACTGTGTTAATGGCATGGAGTGCAGCAAGAGGCCATGTGTACAGCGGGGCATCATATGTGCGCATGGTGCTGTTCATGATCTTCTGCATGTCTCTCCAGAGCACCTCAATCTGAGCCTGGAACTCGTGCATGTATGGCGGACCGGTCTCGTGACGCATGCGGTACTGTCGGAGCAGTGCCTTCATCTCCTCTGGTGCGTACTCGGTGGCACAGTCTGTGTGGAAAGTGATGGTCTCTGGTGTGAAGCCGTGGGACTGAATGTCACCCTACATTCTGGGAAAATCAGAAGACGTCTAGAAGACGTCTTCTGAACGTCTTATAGACGTCTTCGTAGACATGATGTCTTCTGGTTTCCAGAAGACGTCTTCGGGGTGGAAACGTCTTCTGGAAACCAGAAGACACTCTTCGGGGAAGACGTGCCGAAGATGTGCGGAATGTCTTCCGGATTTCGGAAGACATCTTCCCGGAAGACATGCAAAGGGCAGTCTTCCCGGAAGATACCCGGAAGATGTTCCGAATGTCTTCTGGGCCAGAATACATTCTGACATGTGTTATCGACACATATGTGATGATTATGCAATTTGGCCACATAGCTACTTCATACCACACGTACACTAGTCGCGTAATCACAGAAGACATTCAGAAGGCGCACGGAAGACATGCGGAAGACATTCCAGGTATCTTCGTAACAGCTTCAGGGTTGTCATCATGCTCTGTTGCTATGATACATAATATATGGCTAAGTTAATTGATAGGTCTATCTACACATACATGTACGATTGCATCTATTCAACATACAGACCACTAAGTACGATGCCCGGCGTATTATCATGATCGCCTCTTGCGTCTTGCACCTTTCGGTCGTGAACCATCATCGTCGATGCACTCGAAAAAGTCAGCCTTTAAATCAAATACCACCGCCGTCTTCATCACAGGATGTTTCTTGATTACAACTTGGTGCTCAATTTGAGCCGCCAGGATGAATGGATCAGTAGTGTCCCAAGGTGTCTCGGGATCATCCGGGTCGTATGTGTACACCACCTTTGCGGTATTGTCCGGCCCGTACTTCGAGTTTAGCTTGGCAAACCGTTTTGTCGTCGCTTGGTTGAATTCAGGGAACCACTTTCCCTTCACAAAAATGTACTCTTTCGCGGCCAAGTCGACCTTGTAGCTGCTATCTACCATGGCGTACCTGCGAGTTGGAGCCACAATACTCTATAGTAAGAATCCCCGAAGACGTCGAGAAGACACACAGAAGACATTCGGTACATATTCTGCGCACATTCACCAAAACGTGATGCACGGACGCACCGGTCAGTCTCGATTTCCTCGCCTTTGATGTTTTTTCCAGAGAAAAAGGCTCGGAAGTAACGTTGACAAGTTTTCTTCGTCTTGTCCTGAGCTGCCGTACGATAGCAAACTCCTCGAACCACGACCGAGCCGAAAGATTGACACACGCGAGGAGGCCCTTCGACGAGTGCCGCTTCATTCTCCGTGAATGGTCTCCCCAGCCAGATCTTGGGGTCGCTACCGTGCATATGCAGCGGCACATCCATCAGGCGAGACGCTCCGGCTCGTGCGCCAATACGTCTCCGAACCATATGGTTTTCCCTGCGAATGTATACGTGCACAATGTCAGGACATGTATTTACCGAAGACGTGTGGAAGATGCCTAGAAGATATATGAAACGTCTTCCAGGCACCTTATGGGTTTCATTTCTTACTTACCTCTTGCAATAGGTGACGTAGTCGTCGAATTTTGCCTTCAACTTGCGGTATTGGGGCACGTTGCCATACATCCACAGCTCCAGCGCTTTCGTTTCAGCGCGGGAGAGTACATGGCGCTTGCCTTGTGTTCCCAAAACCGCGGTGTTCGGCGCCCTCAACGGTGCGGTGGCCAAGAACGGGAGCACGGGTGGCCGGGTGGGATTGGTGGTTGCCTCCCGCCGGCGACGAAGTACCAAGATTAACCCTCGCACCACCACATGTACCATCCGGTACCGCCCGAAGCCTTGCATAACACTCTGAACCGGATATGCATTGTTCTTCACCCACCTTCGAATCTTCCCGTTGAATGATTCGAACACGTACATCCATGTCCCCCGTATTGGACCATACATGAGGAGTTGGTCGGGGAAGTGGGAAAGCAAATGCGTGTTGATGACCAGCCAGTCAGGTGAGCCATCGCGCTCGAGTGACTTGAAGAACTCATCCACCAGATTTTGAAGCTTAGGAACATCCTGCAAAATCACCAAATAAAAGGTAATTAAGGAAGACGTTTGGAATGTACTCGGAACGTATTCGGGATGTCTTCCAGATGTCTTCCGTACCTTACAGTCTACAAGCTCCGAAGTGAGCTCTCTCGTTATGACCGTCAACTGCCCGATCAAGTCTTCAAGCATGTTTTTCGAGTAGCCCTCGTCTCTATCCCAAGACGCTAGCACGCTCATGATGCCCGCTTGTAGCATTTTCAACGCCTCGTGACACTTGAGCGTCTTCGGTCCGGTGTTCGTGCCGTTCGGACGCAACATCTTCTTATGGCCTTGCCCCCATTTGACCATTTGTGATGACAATTTGTAATTAATTAGCAATAATCAAGATTGTTGCATTTGTTGAAATTGAAGGGAAAATGCGTAAGTGCAATTTTACATATGTCATTTTGCTCTACGTTAGATTTCCAAATTTTCAATCTCAACTAATTTTGATCTACGTTAGTTTTCTGATTTCAGTTTTTGGAATGCTTGATTTCAGATTTTTTTACATTTGTCATTTTGCTCTACGTTAGATTTCCGATTTTCAATTTTGGCTAATTTGGCTCTATGTTGGATGTCAGTTTTCAGTTTTTGGAATGCTCCATTTCAGACTTTTGCATTTGTCATTTTGCTCTATGTTAGATTTTCCAAATTTCAATTTTGGCTGATTTTGCTCTACGTTAGATTTCAGGTTTCAGTTTTTTGAATGCTTGATTTCAGATTTTACAAACCAATTTCAGATTTTTATATGTGTCATTTTGCTCCACATTAGATTTCCGATTTTCAGTTTTGGCTGATTTTGCTCTACGGTGGATTTCAGATTTCAGTTTTGGAATGCTTGATTTCAGATTCTGCTCTTGTCATTTTGCTCTACGTTAGATTTCCAAATTTCATCGGTCGATATGCAGCCGATATATCAGCCGATATGCACCCTATATATCAGCCGATATGCATCCCATACATCAGCCCATATATCAACCGATATGCACCCTATATACCAGCCGATATATCAGCCGATATGTAGCCCATATATCAGCCGATATGCAGCCCATATATCAGAAGAGTTGCGGAAGACACTCAGAAGACGTTCAGAAGGCGCGCGGAAGACATGCAGAAGACATCTCCCCGACATTTAGCACCCGGCGTAAAGTCTTCCGTCTTGGGATGGCGACACCGTAGACAACCAATCGTGCACCGCTGCCATCTTCCCCTTCAAGACCTCCGGCTTGGATTGACGGAAGACCTCCGCCGCGGATTCGGGGGGGGGGTTTAGTGAGCATCGCTCGTTTGAAGGACGACATTTTGGTCTTTGGGGGCGCTTCCCCCTTTTGGAGATGCGCGGCACGTTTACTTGCCATTCTATCTCCTATACAAAGGACACTTGGCCAAGGTAGTGCGGAGGGCATCCTGAAGACAAACACTCAGAAGACGTTCAGAAGTCACTCAGAAGACACGCGGAAGACATCTCCCGACATCTTCCGGACGTCTTCTTGACTGTGCTTGCGGAAGATACCCCAGATACCTTCTGTACATCTTCCAGACACCTTCGGGGAATATATGTCTTCCTGAACCCAGAAGAGGTGCGGAAGACGGAAGACGCGCGGAAGACACACAGAAGACACGCGGAAGACATTTTTTTGACATCTTCCGGACGTCTTCTTGACTGTGCTTTTGCGGAAGATACCCCAGATATCTTCTGTACATCTTCCGGTTGTCTTAGAGATGTCTTTGAGGAAGACATGTCTTCTGGAAATCTGCAACTTGTAGAAGTTCCACCGAACGTCTTAACACCCCTCTTCGGGGCGTCTTCCTCATTTTTTTGACGATCTTCTACGCGTCTTCTAATGTCTACCTAGGGCTAGGTAGACATTAGAAGACGCGTAGAAGATCCTCAAAAAATGGAGGAAGACGCCCCGAAGAGGGGTGTTAAGACGTTCGGTGGAACTTCTACACGTTTCAGATTTCCAGAAGACATGTCTTCCTCAAAGACATCTCTAGAGGGTAACAAGATGCACAGAAGATATCTGGGGTATCTTCCGAATGTTTTTTGGGTTTTTTTTTGTATTTTTTGAAAAAAAAAACTATAAAAAATCGCGAAAAAACATAAAAACATATAAGGTGCGCAATATTGGGCAAAACCGTACTGTGAAGGTAGAATTGCAAAAAAACAAGTGGTTTGTTCGGGAGAGGGTCAAACGTACCAAGTTACTAAGTTAAAACGGCCGCCTAATTTGGTAGAAGAAACTGCTCTTGTTTTAGAGCACCATCGCTCCTAGCAACGGTCGAAGAGTCGATCACGCGCGCAGTGAGTCGCGTGAGACGCGATGACTGCACGATACCGCGGATAGCAAACCCGGAAAATCTGCCAGCGCTGCGCTGCGCTGGTGTGGCGCTGGCGTGTGGTCGCGGTCGTGGTCAGGCGGCATGCTCATCGTTAGCTAGCATTAGCATCGCATCGCATCGCATCGCATCGTCAGGCCCAGCGCAGGGGAGTGAGCACGAGCACCGCACCGCACATCGACATGACCGTTCGAGTTTGAATTTTATTTAACGTTGAAGTGAAATTTGCATCTACCACTTTTACACCTGCATCCAACTCACCGCAGCCTCGTTTTCCGCGGACTGCTGCTGGGTGAAGTGGTCCTTTTAAAATAGTTCGTCTAACAGAAAAACGTTGCACAACGCAATACTTCAATAGTGATTGCGGGTGCTTTTCGTGCCTTGGTTTTTTTACGCGCACTTCGGCGTGCTTAGCGTCTAATTGAGGTGACGGCAGTGTACGTGTAGTAAAAGCAGTCTCCCGTCCACTTGAGCCTGCGGGGAGCTCTGCACAATTTGTGACAACACAATTTGCGTGTTGCCACAAGTGGCCGCAAGGAGAAGTTGAGCCAGAAGACCATTGGAGATACCGTCGCAGGCTTCGTCCTTCAGTCGGCGTTGAAGATTAAGTAGTGCAGGGCGTGGCCAGGTCGAGTGGCGGTGAGGACACGGGTCAGGGCGTCGCAGAACCGCTTGAAGACAATGTCGCCGCCCGTCGGTGGTGAGAAAGTTCAATTGAAGATCTCGTTGTTGTTGACGCTCGTGAATATCGGTGAGGGCATAGTACAGTAATCACTCACCTTTAAGAAAACCCGCCGATAAGAACCAGCCAGCTTTTCAGGGGGGGGGTACGCAAGTTGGTGAGAATCGCTGACTGGTTTTTTTGAGCTATGAAATAGTCGAAAATAAGAAATATGGGTGCTGGCGCCGCAGGCGGAAAATTTTGAAAATGTCGCCGTTTTAAGGGTTTATCATTGGACTTTTAAGAAAATAGCTGGCTGATTGAAAGAAAATACTTGCTAATTCTTACCGATTCCATAGGACGCTGGCGCTGGCGGGGGGGGTGGGGGTACGCAAGTTGGTGAAATTAGCTGGCTGACCCCAAATCTCCGGTTTTCTTAAAGGTGAGTGATTACTGTAGGCGGTCTTCAACTGTTTCAGAAGTGGTGTGACGTCAGGGGTAGTGGAGCGCGTGTTGTAGGCGCTGGTGTTGTCGTCCATGATGTGCTCGATCCTGGTTGGGGGAAGTGCGTGGCCATCTCGATGTTGCAATGGCGTTATTACTTCTGGAATAGTCTCCAATTCCTTCGTGGTGTCAAAAATCTTGTCCGAAGTAATGACGACTGAAGATGGCGTCGAAGATGAAGTAGTTCTACTCGCCAGAGTGCGAGCCAGTGAGGTGGCGTCCTTGCACTCGTCGCGTACTTTGACGAGGAGGTCGTTGATGACAGTCTCGTTGAGTTGATTAACGTCGTTGAGTTCCTCCTTCGTGACGTAATTCTCGTAGATGTCGTCGGTCTGAGCAGATGAGCGCTGAAATGCTGATCCAAGCGAGGCGAGGGTGGTGGTGAGCTCAGCCATGGTGGCGGAGGACGCATGCACATCTTGAAGAAGGGCGTTGGTCGTGATGAAAACTTCTTCGAGTGTTGGAGATGGCGAAAGAGGTTGACGTGAAGTAAATAAACGTCGTTGAGCTTGTGAGTTACGCTCTTCGGTTGGTGGTTGGGATCCCGGTGTTGTTGTAGGTGTGAACGACAACATGGTAGTCCTTCCAGTTCGTTGGAGTTGGTGAAGGTGACGATGTTGCGCTTGTCATTCTCCGTAGGGTTGTAGATGGAGATTTTTGTTAAGTTTTCTTAATTTTCAAAAAATTGGCCAGCGCTTCCGCGGCAAATGCTCGTAATTTACCTAAAATCTAAGGCGTCCCTCAAATTTTGACAGAGCGATGGGATAATTAACGGTCGCGCATTGACATTGCAGTTAAATGAAAGGCCGAGAGGGCAATCGTAAAAGAATTCCCAATCATTGAAGGTAAAAGCAATGTAAAATTACCGCCGGCCCGACCTGCGGAGTGTCAGTTCAACCGCAAAAGGCAATCATCAAATAATTTCGCTGACTGCCAGTTCAACACGCGTTTGGCGGCTAATTTGAAATCGGGCGTGAGATCAGAAATAGCAGTGGTGCGTTGTGGTAAAACATAACCTGTCGAGTCGCGTCATATATTATTATGACAGTCGTCAGTACGGTCGACGATGACTGTACATGTCGCCAGATGATAATGTCACATCATCAGGCATCCCTGTCATCGAGAGTTCGTACGTCGAACTCGAAGATGGCAAAGCAAAGATACATCTTGAATACAAACAAGAACCATCTTGGCTTTTAAGCATGTGCGGAACACGCATGCACAGTATGAACGAACTAGTCGTTATTACAATACTGGTCGTTCAACCTACGTCTCGGGTTCACAACCCAATGGCGGTACCATCTAAGATGATGGGAGACGTATGGTACAAAAGTGAGGAAGCGTTGTGCTTCAGCAGATCTTCTTACAGAGACTGCACTCACAACCCGCTATTACGTACACTCGCATTGCTGTCCAACTTTGCAGTGTTTATTTGTATATTGATAACATATTCACGGCGCTTGTTTATCCCGCCGTATCAGATGGTACTCTAAAAGAAACTCGTCAAGGCACGATACTCGAGAACTCAAGTGGGTGCAGCGACAGACGTAGTATATTTTCATATTGTTCGCAGGTTTGCAGGTGGGCGCATAAGCGACAGCGCTCGCAGTGATATTGAATATCTGCAACTTGAATAATATACGCTTGCATATCGACAGCGCAGAGATTGCGCGAGGAGATTTTTCATCGCAAACATAATCGCAGCAAATAGCGTCAGCAGAGAAGTCGTCTTGATTTTATACGCGACAAGGTGTGCGCACAGCGTACGAACGCATGCAGTGATGTCAAAAATTGCAGGAATGTCACAGTATACGAGATGCAGATGCGCGCACATAAAATGATCGTCAGCACATATGATTTCATCAAGTGCGACTGGACGTACATAATTTCATATAACAGCGCGCTCGCATTCATATGCGACGTACATCAGCAATCAGCAGTATGCGACGTACATCAGCGATTTTTGCAAATGATCCCTTCGCACTGTTTACAATAACCAGCGCGTACAATGATTTTTAGCCTGTCAGCACGATATGCATTTTCCATGATTTCATCAGATGCGATGAACGCTCGATTTTAGCGCGTACGATTCCTGATGTGTCTACATGCAGTGAGACATACATATGTGTACGCGCGTCAAAACCATCTGCATAATGAGTGTATACTTGCAGGGATGCTATGGACACATGATCGTTATGCTGTTGTGGATACATGATCGTTATACTGCTGTGGATACATACTCAACGTGACAGATCATGAATAATCATCAGCGTTCATGCTTATCAGAAGCATAGTAATGTGTGTGCGGAGATTTCAATGGTTACAGCATGCACACACACATATGCACACATACTCACTTGCAGTTCACCAACATGCAGTACATAAAGAGTGCATTCAGCATTTACCACATGTACATTATATGCTGAGTGACTGCAATACTGTGAATTGTGCATGATTTATCAATGCAGCTTGACCACGATAACAGCTGTAGCATATATATATCAGTTTGATCACGTTAGCAACTGGCATCATGTTGTAAATACATGAACATTGCATAAGCATATTGCAGTGCATGCTAAATTATATTAGAACCCACGATAGTATAAGGTGCCTGAAAGTAGTCTTAACACCATAATTAGCTTGTCATGTCCTGGTGGAGCCGAGATGCTCTTCAGATCACATGTACATTCTATGGTGGATTACTGGATGGAATGCTCACCTGAGCTTCATGTGAAATCTATCCAGCAACTCATTTTGTAATGAGATTATTATGGAATTACAATAATCCCTAAACTTGATATATCATGTTAGATGTATTCAGTGCATGGTATGCTGACTATCTTACATGATGAATTGTCTAGGATATTGTAATATCCAGAACATATTCTACTGTAAAGTGTGTAAAAGTTATCTTACACACACACACATACACTGATAAAAGTGCTAATCAGTAAGCACTGCATGCATACACACACACTGCATTGTATGTATTAACATTCACTGATTCAAAGTGAATTGATTAATCTACTATGTGTATGATAATGTACATACCATTTTCCAAACACATGTGCGTGGAAAATGTCAGTGATTGCGATAGATAAGGGAGCAGGATAAGACAAGATGCTGTAGGGCTGAATGAAGTTATCTCCAGACCCGAAGGCAAGATACTGCACCCATTAAACAGCTGGTAACTGTTGGGTGCAGTCCACTCGCCATTCCACATATCATCGCTGGAGTAATATCAACAACTACGTTGCACATTGACAGTTGATTCAGATCTGATCAGTTCAAATGCATGCAACTCTCAGATCAGTATCTACATGACATCTGATATAGTTGTTAAGGACAAAACACACATACAAATGTGTTGTGTTAAATTGCTGTGATTGTATCAAGCAATGTCCAGATATGTTCTAAATAAGAAATATCATTTTGATAAATCTTAGAGCACAGACCTATGCTCAGAACAGATCATAGTTTGACAAATATCACTAAAGTGGATGTTCCTAACTGGATGTTCCCACTTAAGTTGATAACTTATATATCACCAGAATGTACATTTACTGCTATGGGTTTAAATCAGTAAAACCCAGAAATGCTATCAACCATAGATGTTGATATACAGCACAATTCACTTATTTGCCATGAAATTTATCATGTGCCAAAGTGAAGTTTATTGCAGTGATTCTGTACTTTACATTCCACATATACACTGAGATATGTCACCGAGGCAATATATCAGATAGCTGAAAAAGCTGTAAAATGGGTAAAAATGCTCCACGCATGATTTCAAAATGAAAAATGTGTGCCCATTTTATTTTAAATTATGATTCTATACCTATTCAGGTATCAAAGAAACATAATGACCATGGTCATATCTCGTGTAACACCCTAGATATTAGGTGTGTAATATATAGGGGTATACATGTTGGCTGTAACAAAATACGTAAAAATGCTCCACGCATGATTACAAAATGAAAAATGTGTGTGGATTTTTTTTTGCTGATCTGATTATTCAGCTATATCCGAATATTCCCTGATTTATACAGCACTTGTAACACCCTGTAACACCCCTAAAATTAAATGTGTGTCTCAGGGGTGTTACGTACCCTCTGAAAACCACCTTACATTTATTTAGGTATTAAATGCAGTTTTGCTTAAAAACCTTTGCAAAAAAATTATACTGCTTATTTTTTTACCTATTTTAGGGTTACTGATACCATGTAACACCCTAATCATACTATTGGGTGTATGGGCCACTGTAACATTACATGCCCTAAAATGCTACTATAATTTCGATAAACTTCGTATTTAGCATTAACATATCATGCTGTTTTCGACACAAACATGATTATGTATCGGGCAACAACCCAAGAACTGTTGGGCAACAACCCTAGAACTGTATGAGCTGCTTCCTATAAGGATTGCAAGCTACAAGCTATAAGCTGTAAGCTATACGCTATGAAATATATAGGCAACTGACTGCCTATGTGTTCACACTTCCTCAAGGGGGCGAAGAAGGTGGATAGGATTACACACATATCCATTTTATATTCTGTGATTTCTGATGGATTGCTTTTGATAAAATCACTGCATCCACAAGTAACGTTGAAATCTGTACAACGTTAAATCCACCATCACTAATAAAGTGTAAACTCGGATGGGAAACTATATCCCAATGACTATTGGCTATTACCCTTCGGGTGGCTTAAGCCACCCTAACACCGATTTAGGGTGGCTTAAGCCACCTTAACGTTTTCAATTATTTCGGGAGCTATCGGTACCGGAAACTAGACTTTTTTAGCTCAAAATGACGGCGACAATGTCTTCTTTTAGACACTATATGCACTATTCGGCGAGCCCAAGTTCCCGGTGAGCAATTTTGGGAAGTATCCAAGAGGGTGCAACATTTAGTGAATTTTGAGCGATTTTTCCCGGTTTTTGCATACCCATGCTACTTCAACCGAGATTTTGAGGGTCAAGATGACCTCGGATCAAACTTTTGGCAACACACTGCAGAAAGAGCAGCTCGAGATCTTGACATCATAGGTCTCCAAATTTTGAAAAGCGACTTCGAGGAAGCCCCCGTGAGCTAATTGGCTTAAGGTGGCTTAAGCCATCTTAAGGAAAATTGGGAAATACCCACCCTACTTCAACCGAGATTTTGAGGGTCAAGATGAACTCAGATCAAACTTTTGATAAGACACTGCAGAAAGAGCAGCTCAAGATCTTGACGACTCAGGTCTCCAAATTTTAAAAGCACCGCCGAGGAAGCCCCAATGAGCCCTTCAAGTTAAGGTGGCTTAAGCCACCTTAAGCTGCGGGTAATAGGCACTATAAGTTGACTCTTGCTCAGCATTTACATTCTCGAGTAAGTTTGAAATGCTGAACTATATACATAACATATAACCTGATACCATGCTTAATTGCATATCCTGGATCAGAAGATGATAGTTATATAATGTATATATATATATATATATCCCACCTGATATATTTTGGCACTATAGCCGTACATAAGAGTGGGAAGGACAAGTGCATCGCTGTAAGACTGGATGATATAGTCCCAGTGCTGAAGGCAGAATTTGGCACCCGAATAACAGCTGATAACTGTTGGTGACCACCATGCAAGACCTTCCATGCGTAACTCCTTTGTCCTAAGATGCAAATGAATTGTTCATAATATGTTGACATCACATAAAAGCATTCTGATAAAAACCCTATATATTCACATGAGTTGTCATCACTACAATGACATGGTTTTTTGAATCGTCGAAATGAGTATAACTCCGATGAATTCATTAGTACAGAATAAGCTGTTGGGATTATTCCTCCGGCTGGATTGCAATCATTCACAATCCCTGTACATTCCGGTGACAAAATATTGCACTGGACTAATCACCACATTAAATATAATTTGTGATATATAAGTCACCAGAGAAAGCATTGCAATAATCAGCACAATGCTGTCTAGACTCACAAAGATGAGTAACATATATTCTCAGATGTAATAAACAGAGGCACAATGTGACCTACGCTAAAATCACGTATGCTCGGGCACCGTATTGTGACCTGCGCTAAGATCGTGTATGCATGGACACAACATGACTCGTGCCAATGACGTGGACATATTTTATGTCACGCCATCACATCTGAAATCAATGAATCATTCAGAGAGAAGGTGTTGACATCGGTATAGCACCATTATACATATAATCATGAGGATTTTAAAGAAGACATAGTCTCTCCAATATTGACAAACATGGTACATATATATATACATGTATATATATATATTCATGCTCTCTGATCATATATTGATATCCCACAGCATACGATGATGGTAATAGCAAACCACTTCGCCGCTGGAGGGTAGTGTTGTATATATACAGCACATGCTTGGGCACTATATGACCCACGCTGATGACGTGGATTCGGGCTGCATCCCAATAACTGCAATGCACCTTCGGTGCAATGGGCTGCAACCCGAGAACTGCTATCCAGCTTCATAGAAAGCTTCCACGTCATCACATAGAGGTCGGACCTCTGTTGTATTTGAACGGCGCTTGACAACCGCCTAGCAATACATTTCCTTGAGGGGGGAAGATGATAAGCTACAAATACAACTAAAACCCAAATTAATAATAAAGACAAATAATAAAACAAATATAAGTTGCATCATAATTTTGTTTTGGTAAGCCTGACTGTATACAGTCAAACCATGCAGCACTTCATGAAGTTGATACATACATCAGCCATGACATTCATATGAGCTTGATTTTGAAGACCTAGAAGGTCTAGCATGTATCCAGACTAGAATTGTATACTGACACGGTGCAAGCACTATGGCCTCTGCCACCAATGATCATTGAAAAGGGCAACCATTCTTGATATTTCATGCATATCATCTGATTGGATCATTAAGGTGTCAAAATTACTCAATGCAATATGCAGGCCACGGCCTGAGTACAACACCTAAAAAGGTCAAAGCCACTGAGCTGACCAATGCAGCATAAATGCTAGCTGCCTTGAAGGCTATACAATAAGCCTATTGCCCTTATGTCTTGAATTGTATCCGTGTATTGACATCTCTTTGAGGTAATCATGCCTGCTGATTGCCATACCAACCGTCTTGTATTCATGGATCATTACATATCTGATCATACCGCCATTGAACAAAGCCTATGCAGTGAGATTATTATATCACAAGGCACTTCAGTGATACTCATCAAACAATTGCATTGCAGCAAATATCATCAGCTCTTCATCATACCTAAAGGTTGAGTTGTTGTCAAAAGTATTGATTCATCAGACACCATTTTTCAAAGGTCTATCATGAAGGACAGAATCAGTGCAATCATGGCTATTCAGCCTCCAACATAGCTAACATAGCTATCCAGCTTATGACCCAACCGTTGTTAAGCAGCCTCTACGCCATATGGCTAAAATATGGCAAGTAATCTCTTCGGTCATTCTTGGGCATAGAGCAATCAAGCACAACCAATTCAGGATGTTTATCCCGAAATTCTCCAAGAGTTATTCATGTTTTCCATGTGTCATATGAAAACAGCTAATATACCGCCCTATGATGGGAGTCATCTCCTTCAGCGAGGGGAAGTGGTTATGCTGTAAAGTTGACCAATCTGATCATCATAAAAGTGACAGAATTGAGAAAATCGATTGAAACTTGTATTGAAAATGACCTTACATGGCTACTGCCCCGCAGTCCTTGTGGTAGGACCAAATCGACGATTTGGTCCTACCACGAGGACCATTGTTCCGATAATTTAATTGGCCATCTCCCGTGATTTGTGGTGTCTAACCAATGAAAGGTGGTATATATAGGTCCTATATTAATTTATTTGAACGTTGGTTTGGCCTATATCCATCCCATATATCCATGACGAACGCATTTCAAACCTCTACACTCAAAATTTTCAAAACGGATTTTTTGGAACATTCAAAATGTGGCAAATTAGTGACTCATCTTCAATAATTTTTTACCAATCATATATCAACACTACACCTGCGCGGATACCATCAAATTGAACCTATACATATGTCCCAATCATATTTGGGCGGTAGGCCCGGTTGGAATGCATATATTGACTTGTTGGCTCGTTGGCTTCCCCTCTAATATATTGGCTCGTTGGTTTCCCCCCTAAAACGGTGGTCACGCGAGCTGACCAGCCAGCCATCATAATTGCTTGCTAGATGGCATATATCGCAAGGTTGGTGTGTGCAGCACATTAAATCTTCAAGTATATATGTATTGCGAATTTCTGAAAGTCTAACATCATCCAAATATCTTATTTTTAGACTGGCGTGTACATTTTAGAATGGATGAATGCCAATTTCTAAAGTCTGAAATTCACTATATTCGGAATTTGCATTGTGTTGAACATGCGCCATGCTGAAATAGAGCGGAAATGATGATGAGGGTGCGAAGTAGCCGATTCAGTTATCTTATTTGGTCAAAAACTCAAGATGTATAACCATGAGCATCACCGTGAGCCCCCCATGTGACTCCTAATACTCAAAATAACGGTGGTCCTTGTGGTAGGACCACCATTTTCTTCAAGCTTTTGGTGAAATTACACCCCTAAAGCGTGTCGTTCAACCACACACCTAAAGTCTCATGGGGGCCGCCGCTATGAGAAATAAAATTCATTTAACTCATAAATATCATGTGCAAATGTTGCCTGTGCCTCAAATAGTCGATTTAGTGATCGAAACCGCAATTGCCCATTGGTCCTTGTGGCAGGACCATGAATTTGGGCAGTAGCCATACAATAAGGTATTGCACCTAAGGGAATAAGGGTTTCATCGTCTGAAATAGGAAAAGACTTTTACATTGACTCTAGTTCCTGAATCCAGAATCGCATAGAAAAAATGTTCTATCCTGTGCATATAGAAAGCACATCAGATTCAGATTCTGAGCATACAAATGGACTTGAATGCACTCAGGTTTGTACTAAGTTGCAATTGTCCAAAGTTTTATTCTGACATCACTATTTATTTGTGGAATAGCATACAATGGTATAAACCATCCACATATAGATTGACACCATATTTGTAATTTCATATCATTTTGGCACATAAGACAAGCATGCCTCATTAAGAAATAAAGACTCTTTGAAGTTCATTCTGGAATGTTTAGAAATTTGTTTTATCCATTAAGCTACGAAGTCTTGGAAAACCCGCAATCTGCATACGGTTTCCAAGCGCAGTTCATCCTCATTCTGGAATGTGATAGAAATTTTATAGTCATAAAACAAGTCACAATTCTATCGGATTGAAATGACACATCCATCATTCATACTTCTTTATCATAACAAGTCTCTGAATAGTGTTGCCCAAAAATAAAATGGGCATCATTGAGATAAGTGATCATCTACTGAAGAAGATACATATTTCACTAGGCAATGCCATGTTCTAATCATAATGAAATGACATGTCAGCCATCTATCAACTACGAAAATACAACTCGTAGTAAGTTGTTGTCATTACAGACACTTCTTAATTGACTCTCCATTAGCTTCGATACCAAAGTTAACTTCGGTACCATCACTGATTCCGTTGTTCATTATGACAATCATTATCCAGAAACATTGTCTAAGTTGGGCACACATTGTCTAAGTTGGGCACACCATTGTCTAAGTTGGGCACACCATTGTCTAAGTTGGGCACACTATAGTGACCCTGAACTGACAATGTATGTGGGCTGCAACCCAAAAACTGCATATTAATTCATAGTGAATTGACATTGGATATTTGACATCATCTGGCATTTGCCACATTCAAAAACGTCAGGCATATTGCCGGTATGACGTAGAGACATCGGTATTCATATTGACATTGTTACCTCGAAAGCATTCGATAAGTAATCTCAGTCTGATTACTGAGACCATTTTCACATGACATAATGATTGAATAGCATTCTCCATCACCATCTGATTGGTTTGATGCACCTCTTTTTAAAAGGGGGAGGAAGAGTATAGATTCATTCATTTTCATACGCAGCTGCCACAAATTGATTTACATCATTGTGATTTTGCCTGGAAGATTAAAAATCTTATCAAAAGTTCCAGCATCTGCGTATAGCAGCCATAAAGTTGATGACACGGTACATCATGCCGATTGAAACATCAAATGAAGTCTTATTTGACTTATTGACACATAAAGTTCATTATGAAGAAATCATAGATGCATTTTTCTCCGGCTCTATCATATTATATGAAGGGCACTGACATAGGAGAACGATGGTTTTTCAAATGTGAATAAGCTATATTGTAAGCTTACGACCATCACTTTGACGTCAACAGCCTGGGATGCTGATTGTCGAAATTCAAGAGTTGAAGGATTCGATGAATCAACCTTGATACATGTGTTTTGATTGATGAATTGTTGATCCATGGTTTCTCCCCAAATCTAGAGAAGCTGGCACACAAGTTGTTGCCAATGTCTTAAGGAAAGCATCTGAGCAAAGGATTGCCAGTTGTGCCATCAGGCATCGAATTCCATGAACAGCAAAGCCGAGTGAGTAAATCCGCCACTCTAGCTATTTGCCAGTCATTCCTTCCAGGTTCATGACAAGAGACAATTCATCAAAGTCATACACCAATGCATAAGTCACATGCATGGTTGTGCAGTTTGTATCCGAATGTCATTCCATCAAGGTTAAGCATCTTGACAGTAACTCTGGCCAACCAAAAGCCTTCCTGTCTTCGGATATCTTGAGCATTCTCATTTCCAACTCCATTATGGACTAGGAAGCATCATGACTGTGCCTCGCCAGGACGCTAATCCTCAAAGCCGCACACTTGAGGCGAGCCTTATGAGACAGTGACCTTTGGCTTGTGGGGCGTCAACCCCTTATCAAATCCTGAACACTTGTTAACACCTGGATAAATTTATCATGATGCAACTTAAGTGGGATTATAAGTTCCACATAATCATATTGTCTACGTATGCTGAAGGCATAACTGCCGCATATGATTACAATAGGTCGCAGCTTCTATAACATTGTGGCTTCTGAGTCAAAAGCTGATAGCCGATGACTTTTGCCAATAAATTGCCGACCTAATAATAATCAGGCCGTGGAAACATGTACCCAAGAGGTTTTCGTCGATCGGTCGTATATAATCAGGGCTGCATCCCAAGAACTGCAGGGCTGCATCCCAAGAACTGCGATGCGCCTTCGGTGCAATGGGCTGCAACCCGAGAACTGCAGGGTTATATCCCTAACATTTTTTACCCTGCATCAAATTGATATGACAGGAGCAGGAATTGATCCTTCCTTGCTAAGGTGTAGTGAGCCTTGTATAAATCATACCCTTACACAGATACGCATATGCGGGTACCAATATCTGTGAAAAACTGCTAATGCTACCTTTGCCAGCCGTGGTTTGTCATCGGACTCTTGGCCAATCATCCGCAGCTACCGGAGATTGAGGTAGACGGAGTTGTGATCCTAAGTTGTGCTTGACAAACATAACTAAATAAATTTCACATTAGTACGTGGCGAATCCATTCTCACTCATCGCGATAGATGTTCGTCAAAGCGCGCGTACCGGACCGAAAAAAGGAGTTTGGCAGACGGGTGAGGATTTAAAGTGGACTTATAAAGACCCTCCGATATCTCGTAAGCAGGGCCTCCTCCGCTGCATTAAAAAGAAGCCATTTCGAAATATTCGGAAGGGGCTCTCCATAGTATTCCTGTGAACTTCGGGGGAGTAAGCTCTCTGAAGGGAGGAAGAGGTGGATGCATTATAGCCGAGAATCGTTCGTTAAATCGTCGATCATCGAGTGTCGACGGCAAGCGCAAATATCTATCCGTAACGTAAACCTCGGAAGATACCTTGAAACGTCACTCTGAAATACGATGCGCAATTCATGGGGGCTACATCCTACTAAGAACTGTAGGGCTAAATGCCTAAGGTGAGGGACTAAAGTGGACTCAGTTCCCCCCAATAACCTAAAAACACCATGAGGGACGCCTCAAATCGGTGTACAGTAAGAGTCAACCAATAAGAGAAAGCTACGTTAAGAAACCAGCCAGCTTTTTTTTGGGGGGGGGTCACAAGTTTAGGAGAAAAGCTGGCTGGTTTTAAAAGTTAAGAGATTGGCAAAAATAAGAAATATGGAGGCTGGCTAGACCCCAGGACATTTTCTTAAAATATAGCAAAATAAGTACGGCTTTGATGTTAGAAAAGTCATCTTGTGCGAGTAGACCTTCCCTAACATCACTAATAACTTACCGCAATTGTGAACGTGTCGCGTCGTCCATCACGGTAGTGGGCGGTTTTTTCGAAGTGAGGATGTGCTGCGAATCCAATACGAGAAAACTGATTTTTCACTCTTAAGAATGAGAAAAGCTAGCTGGCAAAATAAGCGGTTTTCTCTTATTTCGTCGGCTCTCTTAGGTACCGAAGCTGGGGGGGAGGGGGCTGACCCCGAAATCTCTGTTTTCTTATTGGTTGACTCTTACTGTAAG
>LGRX02007277.1:0-22929 GCA_001247695.2 Cymbomonas tetramitiformis | reverse complement strand
GTAAGAAGACTGGTACCAGCAAGAAGCGACAACAACAAAGACATCATAGACATATACAAAGGTATGCCCGTTGTGAGGTCACAACTCTTTTAAGAGGGGAGATCTGTCAGGGTCATGACCGATGACATATGTGTCATACATGTCATACGTGTCATACCTGTCAGACATGTCATACCATGTCATGTCATGTCATGTCAAGTCGGTCGCGTCATATATTATTATGACAGTCGACAGTATGGTCGACCATGACGGTACATGTCGCCAGATGATAATGTCACATCATCAGGCATCCCTGTCATCGAGAGTTCGTACGTCGGACTCGAAGATGGCAAAGCAAAGATACATCTTGAATACAAACAAGAACCATCTTGGCTTTTAAGCATGTGCGGAACACGCATGCACAGTATGAACGAACTAGTCGTTATTACAATACTGGTCGTTCAACCTACGTCTCGGGTTCACAACCCAATGGCGGTACCATCTAAGATGATGGGAGACGTATGGTACAAAAGTGAGGAAGCGTTGTGCTTCAGCAGATCTTCTTACAGAGACTGCACTCACAACCCGCTATTACGTACACTCGCATTGCTGTCCAACTTTGCAGTGTTTATTTGTATATTGATAACATATTCACGGCGCTTGTTTATCCCGCCGTATCAGATATCGACTTCGGTAGTCAGACAGTTCATAGCATCTGTCATTTCACATCTGACACCTTAGGGGCTGTCATCACATTCTTTCGGCGGAAGCTATAACACTTCGTATTATCTTGTGTATAGCTTCACAGTTTCACGGTTGACATATGCGAGCGTAGCACCTTGTCTTGTAGTGCTTCACTGTGTGTTTGTTCTCACAAGCATGAAGCTGGACATGGTGACCACCAGGGCAGTGAGCAGCTGGTGTAATACTGTAGTTACTTGGGAGCATTCGGGAGGTTCTCCACGTGGTGTGCAGCCAGGCAGCCGCGGGAGTGTTGCCCTGCACTGCCGGTGATAGTGGCCTTGTATCTGAGGTTCGTCATGGACAGAGCGGACTCTTTCTCGGTGGTTAAGACAACATCGGGGGCTATCCACGCGGTACATGATGTGGCTCTGGTACCGATGGACCAGAACCCCACTAAGGCGGAGCTGTGTAAGGCAGTTCGGGAGCAGGCTCGGAGGAAGTTCGGCCTGGGTGTGAAGAATAGGAAAGCGGCCAAGCATGCCGGTAGTGCTGTTGGCCACCGGCATCAGGATGTATCACACATACGGCAAAGGCAGGTTCTCCATCATCAGACTGGCCGTGGCATGCATCGGGGGTCAGTGATGTGGGCGGGATGCCTGCGGTACTCGGACATGAAGATGATCTGGGTAGGGGCGATGAGGTTCTATCCGACCCACATGGTCTTTCTCCTGACATCCAGGAAAGAAAAAGAAAAAATGTGACTCTTCCTACTGGAAGCGTGATATTCGAAGGTGCACAGCTGTTACGCCTGCCCCTAGGACATCCAGGAAGAATGACCAGTACTGTGAGGGTGACGTGGTGTACGTGGCCCGTGGAGGGAAGCATTTCTGCCCAGTGGATCTCTCAGAGCGGCTTATCGAGGCGGGGCAGCTGTCCGGGTCAGTGAACCTGTTCCAGGGCTGGGACGGCCGGGAAGGCAGTCAAGGACCCTCAGGTGCCTCTGAATGGCAGGCGCATAGATTACCACGCCTGCAGGCGTGAGGTCATCGAGATGGTGGCTCAGGCGGCGGGTAAGCGACGGAGGCAGGGACCATGGCAGTATTTGGGACCCAGAGCATGAGATCTGGTGGAGCCACAGTCGTGGCCCAGAAGGTGTCCTTCGCCGAGTTCAAGCGGCATGGGCACCGAATGACTCAGGCAACGGCCACGAGGTACATCCAGCCGTCCACCGAGGAAAGGGTGGCAGTGACAGCGACAACTGAATACTAGACTGCTGAGCCGTGCCGTGGCACTAGCCACCAAGACCGTCGTGCAGTAACCTGAAGCACTATGTGCTGGCCAGTATTTGTGCCTGCGGGCTATTATTGGTATTATTGGCTGCTGTATGATCTTTGTTTTGTCTCCGCGTGACATGCATCTTGCTTTACAGGTGTGATTATTGGGGAGCCGTAGGGTTGCTAGGGGGGTCCGTAGGGTAGGTGTGTCACATAACTGGATGTTATGTGTCACAATGCGGCGAGCGGAGCGAGAGGTGCTGTGTCACATAACTCTGGTTATGTGACAGACCGGACCGAAGGGCCCGGGTCAATGCAGACTGCTGTACCAGCAGTATAAGGTAGGGAACTCTGTAGATTTCTGCTCCGACACTTGAATTGTTTTCGGGAAGGGTATCATCCCGCCCGCCCACCTCACTTGCATTAATTTATGTTCATTTCATTCCGATATTGCTTTGCGGGTCCCTTATGCCCGCATCACTATTTGCACCAATAATTCTTGATTATTAGTGCTCTCCGATACCCTATCTGTGACATGCATCTTGCTTTACAGGTGTGATTATTGGGTAGCTAGGGTAGCTAGGGGGGTCCGTAGGGTAGGTGTGTCACATAACGTATGAAAACTCGATCGTTTTCAAGCGAATGGAGCAAGCGAGAGGGTTCCTCGTTTCGAGCACAGCCGACTATCCCTCACGTTAGCGGTATTCAGTCTGTTTCATTCCTGAGAACATCCTGAGAACTTCCTGACCATATCATGCCGACGATGTATCATCGCCGGCCACATTACGCTCCTTTGGACACCGTAGCATGGCTGCTGCTGCTAACCGTTATCTCGGCCACATGTGACGTAATTGCTGCTAGCGCTTCAAAACAAGACTCCGACAGTCACGAAGGTGAAGAAGATGCACACAGCAGTCATGACTCCCGCGTTCATTACGTCGCTATATTGTTTCTATTTGTGGCCTTGGCGATGGGCGCCCTATGTCGAACACTTCTTGTCAATACCAAGGTGCGCATTATATTGATACACTGTGTTTACATTCAAGACTGTAAAGTATCCCGGGTTTTCCTTGTTCTCTTACTCTAGTCAATTTCAGCGCAAAACCTTAGCAGCAACTGGATATTTCTTCACTGGCAAAACGCCTTGTTGCCGCGTCCTAGGCGTTCTTGCTTTCTGAAACTTATCTACGGTTTTACCTTTGCACTTTGATGTCCAGGTTCCATACACCGTAGCGCTACTTGTCATTGGCTTGATAATCGGCGCAGTCAACGAGTTTGTTGACATGAAAGTACTTAAGGAATCAATTGATCAATGTAAGTTTATTGAAGCTGAAATTTCCACCGTTTCCGTTCCTCCGTGTTGTGCTCCGCCTCTCTGTGGGAAACAGTGGCGGTTCAGTTTGCTTCAATATCTTTCACGGTATGAAAAGCAGTCTTGATATGATAAAGTTCGTGATTCTTCCGCGAGGGTTTGCTCGGTATACACCCTTTATGTCTGTGGGCTCGCGAGAGCTCCGCGGTGCACGCGAACCCTGAAACTTCGGTTTCGTCTCGACAGGGAAAGGCATTGATCCCCATCTCCTCTTGTTTGCTTTCCTGCCGGGACTCGTGTTCGAGTCAGCGTTTTCACTAGAATGGCATACCTTCAAAAAGTGCTTGAGCCAGGTGCGCTTCTTTTACTCTTGAGTTCAAGCTAGGCTTCCTTTCTGTCGATGGGAGCCCATTGTGGAGATTGATTCGATTGAGTGTTGATCCACGTGTAGACCTTAAGCCTTGGCACCCACTGCGGAAAGCTCTGGTTTCAGATAGCGCCCTAAATACATGTATCGAGCTCTTTTAGCTCATGTATCAGATTCTCTAGAAGTTTCTGCCCGCGAACCTCGCAGTTTGGTAACGCGTCCACTTTCACCCGTGCTTAATTAGTCGCGTGTTCACACCTGACGTGGCAGGTCTTCATACTGGCCACGATTGGCGTTGCAATGGGAACATCTCTGATTGGCCTGTTCGTGGTTTATGTCTTCCCATACGACTGGAGTTTGGAGTTCGGTATGATGGCTGGTAGGTAAAGCGGATAGTTTTAGATGAGTTGTTTCTCGAGCACTCACCTGAAGCGTTTCGATAACGTTGCAACGTGTTACACGAGAAAACTTTCACAGATTATGCACATCATTTTCGGACTCTTGAACTTTTGTACCTGTGAGGAAACGATGTGCTCGGAGATTTCTGGGATACATCTCATAGCGACACATGTCGTACGACGCGAGGGTGCAGGTGCGATTTTATGTGCTACCGATCCAGTGGCCGTCGTAGCCCTGCTAAAGGAGCTAGGCGCGGACAAGAAGCTCGGTACTGTCATCGAAGGGGAGTCCCTCATGAATGACGGCACCGCCATTGTGTTTTTCTCTCTATTTTTGGACCTCGCCAAGGTCAGGACTTCTGTTCCCCATAATCTCTTAAATGTTTTGGCTGCCACCCTCATCATGCACTCATCCGGCGTCACTTTCAGTGTTGTGGTTTCCTCAATATGTTGCTTTGAAATCCGCTGTTCAATTTGACCGGCTGACAAAATCTTTGCAGGGGGAGTCAAAAACGGTGTCCGAGATCATAGTTTTCTTTATTCAAGTTCCGTTTGTTGGTGTGCTCTCCCGCCTTGATTGTCTAATACTTTGGTTATCTAATCCTGGACTATTCTCTATTACGTGACTATTCTCTAATACAATCTGAAACGTCTTATTTTTTATTGGGCAACTGCCCATGGGAACACTTCCACGGAGGGTGAGAGAACTTGTCAAAACGTAGGAAATCATCTTTTCTTGGAAAAATATTGGATTGAAGCAAATGGAATCAGCACATTAGACAATTGCTTGAAATCCGCGGTACTGCAGTTCCAAGTGGGTCTCTTAAAGGCTTTTCGCTCATCGAGCCTTGGGAAAGTTCTTCTCGGCAAATGTAAACAAGAACACTCGCAATTGTGCTTCTACCTACAAGACTACAACTTGTTGTTGACAACATTCTGCACATTAGACCTTGACAATGCACTAGGAAGCGCCGATGCTTTTGCCGGGTGGGTTCGTGTTTACGTGCAGGGCCTTTGATCGGGGTGGCCTTCGGATGGGCCACACTTCAATGGCTTGGTAAGGCCTTGCCATTTTTCCTGCGAAGTGGTTCCTTGCACTTTGCTCACGTCACCCACTTCGCTTTTCGATGCATGAAGGTGGCTCCTTGGGCTTTATTGGTGTTCTCCAACCAGTGCATCGAATCTGGCATCAGACTGCTGCTTCAAGCGTGCAGACGGCACCGATCACAGAACTGTGGAGGCACAGAAGGGTCGATCTTGACTCCTTCCCGCTTTCGTTTGACTGAAGCAGAGGGGAGGCTCGGCCCGGCTCCACACACTAGTAGTGGAAGCTCCATGCATGAGGCAGCATGCGAGCAGCGTGCGAGACTTTCCATGGTGGGCTAGCTGCAGCAATTCACACTCGTGGTTTGGTGTGGTGCGTATGGCAGGATACGTCTACAACGACGCGCTGGTGGACATCTCCCTCACCCTGATTAGCTGCTACCTCACATTCTTCGTATCTGAGCTTGCAGGGTCCTCTGGGGTGCTATCAGTCGTGGCCTTCGGTGCCTACTTGTCGGCCTATGGCAAGCCCTATTTCAGTTGCAAAAGTGCGTCTCTGTCTCTGGCTAGGTGCCGAACGTGCCGCGCTCTGATAATCTTGGAGAGGATGCAAAAGCATCGGCGTTGCATTCACAGTGGAGCTCTTTGGTTTTCGAGCGTTGGCGTGCGTTTCGAGGGGCTTGGGGCCGTGCAGCGGGGGATCATGATATATTAGGGACTCCTTTTGTGGCAACGCACTCAATGTTCGCAACTGCTTTTGGAAGCTTCGCTGAGAGAGCTGCCACTAATGGGCCAAGTTTTGTGTGGTTTAGAGGAAGTGGAAGAGACGCTGCATCACTTCTGGGCAATGATGACTTACATAGCAAACACGATCATCTTCATCTTGGCGGGCCTCATTGTCGGCAGCCATTCCAAAGCCTTTTCCGAGGATCTGAAGGGCACGGACGCCCTCTGGCTGTTCGTGCTTTACATATACCTCATCGTGACCCGCTTCCTCACCATCGGAGTTCTGTTTCCTTGGCTTCAGCGGATTGGATATAGCTTGGACTACGCCAACGCCTCCATCATGGCCTGGGGTATTCCTTGCACACTTCAGGCTCGAATTTGCCAGAGGGCTTTCACTGCTTTCGTGTGTCATGTCATGGTCGGCGTAGAGTGAACGATGCTGTCCTTGCTGGAAGCGGCAGACTGTCATGTCATAGTCGGCGTCGATGCTGTCCTTGCTGGAAGCGGCAGACTGTCATGGTCGGCGTAGAGTGAACGATGCTGTCCTTGCTGGAAGCGGCAGACTGTCATGGTCGGCGTAGAGTGAACGATGCTGTCCTTGCTGGAAGCGGCAGACTGTCATGGTCGGCGTAGAGTGAACGATGCTGTCCTTGCTGGAAGCGGCAGACTTCCATTTGGAGGTGGTAGCGCATTTTTGCATTGAGGCCGGCGACTGCTGCCGGGGCCTGCTCTCCCGAGCTTTTGATTTCGGGCGATGGCTCTCATAACCGGCACTGAGCTCTGCCTGCGTGTGAGCTCAAATAGCTTTTCACATCGTTTCTTGGTATGCTTCGAAATATATGTTTATTCAACCTTTCGTATATTACGGTTCGCTTTACTCATCACGCTGTCAAAAGCCAGGCAACCTGTGCTGAAAATGTTGAAAGCAGTGGACGATGGGCGCGCTGTTGGGGAGCACTGCAGGGGGTCTCCGTGGAGCAGTGGGGCTCGCCTTGGGTATGATTGTGTATGAGGTAAGCTTTCTAGGCGCCCGCCTGCCTTCCTCCACTGTGCGCCTGCCTTGGTGTGTATGCTATGCAGCTGTTGAATCTCTATTGCCTTGCCAAGAAAAATATAAAGTGAAAAGAGACCTTTTTGGGGGGGGCATTAAAGTCCCCGTGAATCTTTTTCTTGCCATGTTCTGTGGATACTCGGTGCATCTGTGCATCACTCTGAGTGCGCTGGACTGAAAGCGGCATCTGGTCAAAGGGTGAAGCACTTCGATAGCGTGTGCCATCGCATGGCGGGTCTCATGGGGGGTCTGGCAGGAGCCCGCATTTTCAAGTCGTGACCAGATGCTCGTCATCTTCCATGTCGGAGGTACAGACTGCCCATTTGCTTTCACACACGGCGCTGCTGTCCGAGCCTTCCCCTTGTACCCACTCAGGGGTAGTTCCAATTCGCCCACGCAACCTTCACACCTCCTCGCCCTTTCCCCTTTACAGTAGTAGCTGCATTCCAGCTCTCCCCGTTCGAGGGCTCAACCCCCCAACCTTCCCGACCTGCTGTCTCAGTAGCCACGTCAGCACTCCCTTCCCCTACTGACTACTGACTACATAAACCACACCAAGGTGCTCACTATTCAACCCCCCTACCTGTCCTTCCCCCTTCCTGCAGTGCCCACGTCATAGTACCTCCCACGCTATAGGGCAATGCTTGCTCTCCCAGTCTACTTCGGTAGCATGCACTGGCCTGCCCGTTGCGATGGATCCCACCGTGCTTTACTGAAGCCGCCACGTCGACGCAATGTCGATGCGCCAACCTCTCCAACCCCCGCCCCCCGCCTCCCGAGGGATTTCATCGCACAACATCTCTCCCTCCCTGCAGCAGACAAGCTGCCCCCCGCCCCCCTTTACAGGACCACAGTGCCGTGGCTTGCAGATTTGATGCTACAATTGTGTGTGCTGGTCACTTTGGTTGATATCGCTTACAGACATGCACCTGTGCCAATGTTGGGGGTGCAGGGATCGTGATCCTCACTCTGCTCATCAATGGGAGCACCACTGGGACGCTGCTGCACTATCTCGGCCTGGACGTAGGAGCAGCCAATAAGCAGGAGGTCCTCGCATCGGTGCATGCCGAGATGTCGGACATGGTTTTGACCACATACCTGGTTAGTCAGTGTGGCCCATCTGTGACTGGATCTCTTTTTCAGCATCACCGATGCCAGGATACCGCACGTGACGCACAGGGATTCGTTAAAGAGCCTCCTACAAGCAACGATATGCGCGGCTCACCGCACTGTGTCAAAGCCCACGCACGCACGCGCCGCCACCGAAGCACTCGAAGGATCCTGTGAACACGTCAAGCTGGTGCGCACCATGGCGGGATCGTACCTACTCGACAGAATCCTCGACAGAATCCTCGGGGCGAGAATGCTGCCGCTGCACACATGTAAGAAAGCACCTGCGGGTGATCCGATGGTGGGTATGGGAGTGAGGGATCAGGATACATTCTGCGATTCAACTCTGGGAACCGCAGATTACACACAGGTACACCCTGCCGACGTGGCCGTGGAGGGCCTTTGGACAGGTCTTGACGCCCCGGAACAACTAGCGTACACATGGAACTCAGACTAGTGGTGCCAGCAGCAAACCTCCACGCTGCTGCAATGCGCGGCGCTTGTCTTAAACGTGCTCGGCTCATGCGGGGCAAGGTTTATGAGTGTGAGGGCACGTGGGCGGGGCCGGGAAGCCATGACTTGGACTGAGAGTAGGACTGAGATATATGGCCTGGAGCGTTCCAGGTGAAGCAGTATGTGTCCGCGCTTTCGCGAGATCTGAACGAGGTGTGCGGACCACCCCTCGATGTTGCCTCATCCCCTGCGTGTGCTGAATTCCTCCCCAGTCGCTGCGTTCTGGCAACGACCAGGGAGCCGGCACCGCTTCCTTTAAGATCATTCTCTCCAGGTGTATGATGCATCCCTCGCTATGACCATACGCCCGTGATCCCATTTCCAAATCCGTGCCCTCGAGGCATAGCCAGCACGGCATAGCTCCACCTTGTTTACACACGCGTGATGGAATGACCTGTGGGGCATTGGTAGGGCCTATAGTACGCCCCTCAGCAACCCCTGCAAGGCGCACCGCGCAGTTTCAAGCAGCGGCCCCGCGAAGGAGCGTCGTCGCTGGCATGCGCAGTGCTCAGTCAACTATTTTAATGGACGGAATGCGGTCCGACCCTCGCCGGGGGCTTGCCGAGCATGGGGTCCATATGCGGCGCGTGAGGGCGCAGGAGACGAAGGCGAGGATCAGCTTCTTCGGAAAGCAGGCCGCCGGAAAGCAGATGTCGACAAGCAAGCCGCAGGATCCAAGGAAGAAGCCCGAAGGGAAAGTCCAGGGAAAGCTCACCAAAGTGAAATCGGTGATCAGTGTGGAGAAGGTGGATGACGTGAGGAAGCGATATCTGGAAATCGTGAAACAAGGATATTGGGAGGTAGCCGCATGCAACCGCCCGTGTCACCGTGCTTTTGGTCTCCGGGTCAGTAAGAATGTCACGGTCCGTGCGTGTCACCTGCCAAGTCAGTTAGAATCTAACGCTTGAGCTCACCCAGGGGCGATGCAGAGTCTTCGCTGTGCAGCCCCTGTCCGAGCTCACCAAGGGGCGATGCAGAGTCCTCGCTGTGCAGCCCCTGTCCGAGCTCACCAAGCCAAGGGGCGATGCAGAGTCCTCGCTGTGCAGCCCCTGTCCGAGCTCACCAAGAGGCGATGCAGAGTCCTCGCTGTGCAGCCCCTGTCCGAGCTCACCAAGGGGCGATGCAGAGTCTTCGCTGTGCAGCCCCTGTCCGAGCTCACCAAGAGGCGATGCAGAGTCCTCGCTGTGCAGCCCCTGTCCGAGCTTTGTCTTGCATTGGCGGGCTGTGTTCCAAGTGTTTCGGATCTCATTTTTTCTCTGCGTTACGCAGATGCTGGAACACGGTCAGTTAAGGAAAAAAATGGCACTCCTTCTGGTGGAGACAGTTGATAAAGCTCTGGATCACCGCCACGAAAGCATTAGGTGCGTTCTCCTCCAGCATCTTGGACGCACCTGTTTGGGGGTGCCGGGAGGCTTGTCTGGGTTGGAGGAGATGGCGGCATAGGGCATGGAGTCGGGGTGGACAGTGTGAATTGTCTGCGCTGGGGGTGAATGGACGGTGGTATGGGGTGGTGGTGTTCCGGAACAGGGACTGGGAGTTTCTCCAGGAAGAGCTTGAGAAGGGTAAATTGAACCTATCCTGGGTCAAGAGTTTCCCGCTTCCGACGTATGTACCTCCACTCTCCGTTTCTCCTCTTCTTCAGACCCCGCGCAGCTCCATGCCACCTTCTCAGCGGATATGCTCAGGGGCGTTAGCATGTGGCTGGAGCCCACGCTGAGGGAACGGGGGGGACCGGGTGCATGCCGGGGCGTCATCGACGACCCGCTTAACCTCTCGATATGCTGAGCTGGTTACAGTTACACCGTTTGATGTGCTTCGCTGGCGGGACGGGGGGCTGGATGTTGTGTAGCAGATCTTTAAGGAAGTATTTGGTGGACACCATAGCTCTCCAGCGAAATGCGCGCGATGTTAGCGCGGCCGTCAGCTTCTACGCTGCGCACACACATGCCACGTCGTGTCTCAAGGAGGTGGCCCCCCAAGACCTTTCCTTGCCGCCACATTCAACACTTTGGGGTGAAACACAGCGTGGCGTACTCCTGCATCATGACACCGCGACACGCCCTACAGTGTGCCACACCCATACCGCGCAACGCACAAGGTGCCGATTGTGCGCCCCACGCCCAGCGGCCGCCCTAGGATAATCCCCCTACGTGCCACCTGGTGCGCGGCAGGCCGCTCTGCGGGGCTCCCATGCTTCGCCGTTCTTGATGGCCGTTGGCCTTTTCAGTGCCGTCATTCGTGACACCGTCAGGCTAACACTTCCAGCGCAGTGGAGATAGGATACCTTCAGACGCTCAGATCGGGGAGGGAGGCTGACACAGCGATTTGAGACGGTGAACACGGCTGCCGTGATGAAGGAGGCCCTAGCAGCCTGCACGCAGGTACCGCCATCTCCACGTATCTTCCGCTCGAGCTCGGGAGCACCCGCAACTCGGAGCATCTCCCGAAGCCTCCGTTGCCAACAGGGCAGCTGCATGCACCCCGCCCCTCACGAGATGCAACTATTGTACTGCCTATCAATCGTAAGACCTTGTGACGGCTGTGCCAGGCTGCCACCAGCGGGACCCATACTTTCAGAAAGCACACGGGTGTCGGCTGGCTGTCATCGACGGGGTGTGATTTCGCCCAAGCGCGCAGATGCCGCTGGGCTGCGCTGCAGATGGTCACTTCCCCGAGAGCCTCACGGGAGGGGGTCGGTGAGGGGGACTCGGTAGGCGGAGAGGGTTATTCAAGAGGCCAAGCTGTGTTCTCCCGAGGTGGTTCAAATCATCAAGACGCAGGAGGTGTCCGCGTCCCCTCATGCCCCAACCCCTCCCCCACGCCCTCACTGGTTCTCAGCATGACGCTAGAGCGCCTTCGCGAAGGGGGGCAGTCACCGGCGCCTACTGCCGACGCCCAAGAGCCTTGAAAGAGCCGCGGACCTGTAAGCCGAACAGTCCGCCTTTACTGCTAAGTGCATTCTCTCCCAGACCCCATGGCGGGTGAGGTGTCACAAAGCAGGGCCAAGGCAGAGTGACCGTTCACGGCCGCCGGGAGGCGCAGGGCAAACGCCCGCGCTTGGTGCCCTCCGCGACCCTCTACAAACCGATGCAAGCCCGCCCTGCCTTCTCGATGGGTGAGGTCCATGTTGCGGTGCTCACTCGGTGCTGGCTTCACAGGTAATTCGAACCTTGTTGTACAAGCAGCAGTCTTTCGTGGAGAAGGTGGCCCTCTCTGGTGCGGCCCTCCTCCTAAGCTCTCGTCCTTCGGTGACCAAACCCGTCAGGGGGGAAGCGGGCCGAAGCCGATGAGACGGCATTGCCGTTGGAGGACCTGCTTTGATTTGGGTGGTCATCACCGAGGATTTGGGTGGTAGATGGGAGCTTAAGGGGCCATGCAAGTAGGCACTGTGGATTTCTTCTGAGGCGGCAGTGAGCCCTCTTTGGTAAGGCCATCAGGAGGCCATGAGGGACGCCAGTGCACCAGGCTCGCAAGGATGAATGTGCCGGCTGCTGGTGTTGGATCGCACCTTGAGAGTGCGGGACGTAATGGGCGGGGCGCAGGACTTTTGGATGACAATGAATGCTCCAGTCTGGTGCAAGAGGTGGGCACCCCCAGCCTGAGCTCTGATATGCCCTCCCCCTCTCCATCTATGCGGTCACCCGGGAGATCACCCGAACCAGTCGCATCGATGTTCTGACCTTTGCCAAGGAAGGAGGGGAGCAGGTGGAGCGGGACATGAAGCGCTTCGCCATCTCGCCGCCTGAACCCGTTCAACCAAGCGTTGAGCAAGTGCTCGGATGTGTAAGCTCAAACCTCGTGGCCGACACTCTTTCACTCCCAGCTTCTGCCTCCATCTCAACCCCCTTTTTTCCCTGTCAAGTTGCTTCGCCCCTCTCCGCACCCACTCTCCCCAGCCGCCCTCCGCAGAGCACTCTCCGCCCCTTGGTGACTGGAAGTGGCGGGGAGCATGCTGCGCGAGGGGCTCTATACTTGGATGTACCCAGGGGCTGGCGCGCCAGGTATCATGGCTGCGGGGAAAAGTGGCTGAGGGGGGGATGGGGATGGAACCGCAGTCACCGCTGGTTGATTCGCTGAAGAGTGAGGCGCTGCGCCTAGCCCTGATTGGGCATGCGCAGGTGAGCACCAATCACAATGCTCCCTCACCCGATCTGGCGTCCCATGCTGCTAACTTTCGTAAGAGTGTTAGGGCGTGGGTAACGCTTGTCGGTTGGTGAAATTGTGGGGTTGGTGCAGCTAATATCACTGACGGCGAATCAGGTGTTGTTCCGCGAGGGTAGCCGGGAGGACGTCATGTACCTTGTGGGTGAGTACCTGGTGAACAACTTCTGTGTTCTCCCTTGAATTTTGTGGGGAGCACTTAGGTGCCCGCATGTTTCCTTTTTTGACATGGGGTGTCCATGCTGTGTGGTGTGACTGCATTCATGACATAACCATGGACCAACAGGTCCCATCCATCGACCGGGAGCCACTGGGGGGCATGCCAGCAGGGTCCGCTTACTCCGTTACCCAGAGACCAACAATTGTTGGGCGATGATCGGTCACATCGTATCATCCTTCCATGCTGCCTTGCATCTGGGTTGGGAATATGTATGAGTTTGTGGTATCTTGTCACGGCCCCGCCCTGCTCTTGATTTGCTTTTCACATCCACTGGGATGATGATGGGCTGGCTTTTGTTGGCCGATCTCATGCCGTTCAGTGAGTACCTGGTGAAATGGGTGTCTGCGACTGGTCGGAGGCTGCAGCACGGAGGGCAGAGATTCAACCTTGTGGATGCAATAGGTCGGAGAGGTGGTGATGCGCAGGAGCATCGCAGCCATCACAACGGGCGCCGTGCCTGCTTCTTTCTAGGTCATTCGTGGATGCAGGGGCGCTGGTCATCTGCGAGAGGAGCCCTTGAGGAGCAGCTTACAGCCTCCCAGCCAATCGCAATGCTCGGCGCTTGTTTGCATGCGCCTCGGAGGTTTATCAGTTCCAGCATGTCTCTGAGGGATATCCCCTCTTGGTCCACATCTTAGCGCGGGCGTCAAGACAGCTTCAGGCAATGACCATTTTCAGACTGTACAAAGTGGAAGTGTGCAAATTGTGGGCATACTATTGGGTGAGAGAGAGAGAGGGGGAGGGGGCGATGTTGGAGATGGTGGCGTATCGTGGCACTGCGGATTACGATCTACTGAGTCTGCTGATGTATGGATAGTCGTGGATATTGGGCGCTGGATTATGATCGCAGGGCCATCACGATGGACTGCAGACTTCTGGTCATCGGAGGGTTGCGATCAGTCTGTTGGGGAAGGGGGGTATTTAGGTGGGGGCCTGGTAGGGGGAGTTTGTACGCAGGGCGAGGTGTGGTGAGCATCTCACAGTCGGACAGTCTCCGCGAGGAGCCTAGCGCAGACGACGGTGAAGATGTATCGGCGGTAAAGAGGTGCCGCGGCTATAACTCGCCTACGCCCGCTGAGTTGGCGAGGAACTGGCCCTGCTTAACTGGCCTGGAAGGCGCACAACATGATGCAACCTGTGCACTCGCAGAAGGGCGTGCCAGCCGCTGTGTATATCTGCCAATGGAGTGGTGCCCTCTGCACCCAGCGAGGCGACTGCGCCCGTAGCTGGTGAGTGTATTGACTCGAAGGAGGGCTGCGGAGAGTGAGAGGCCTCCTTTGAAGCGAATGGTTAAAGAGGGCGGGGTGGGTGCCGTCGCTTGGCAGGAAAAAGGGCGGCAAAGCGACGAAGGTGCGACTCCTGGATGGCCCCAATCGAGCAGCGCACGCGCCACGCAAGCGCGCATGCCTCCCACTGCCACTGGCGCGCTGACTGCTCAAGGGTGACTTGGGACTCACGACGCATTTCGCTCTGCCTCCTACTTCGCCGTCGACACCCTTCCGAGTTATGTGGTCGCCCGTGAATGGTATTTTGGCCGGCCCGTGAATTGCTTTGCCTGATGAAAGGATCGAGAGGAGGGGGGTGCCTCTCACAGGACACTCGCATCCGCATTGGCAGCCATTCACACCCATGCGGGTGGGCGTTTGGTACATACGAGGTGGGCAGCTTTTGCGCTCCCTTTGCATCCTCGTCCTTTCTGGGCGCCCTCCACACCTTGCTTAGCTACCCTCGATCTTTCCGATCCTGTTATTTTGCGATCCGCCGCGTCTCAACGAGCACTCCTCCGCAGTCTCCTCCGGGTGTCCCTGTTTGTCACCGTTACGCTCAGCTTCCGGTTTTGCCACAGCGCTTCACTTTTTTCTTCTCAGAGGGCAGGTTGGGGCGCATCGATGCGCAGGTACTAAAGCACGGAGAGGGGGAGCTGGCGCCGAAAAGACAGTACACCGTCAAGGCGGACACCCTGGTACGTTGCCCGATGCCCCGATCATGTAATGTGAATTCCGTGTCAGAGTCTCAACACCCGCAGCCCTTGTGAACATGGCAGTCCCGTCCGCTCCTCCGGCAAGCGGCGTGGCCACATCTCTGATCACTGCCCAACGCAGGCCATAGCGCTGGAGAGTCGGTTCAGCAAAGCGGGAGCAAAGGGGAGGGGGGCGGTATGCACAGTGCATGGTGTTCTCTGTTAGCGGGCCGTTTCTGCGGTCATTCATGCGCGAGGAGGCGGAAACTGCAAGGAAAGTGTGGTGCTCCTCGGCGGGGATCCTCCTAGAAACAACGCTCCGAGCCGATCTCGAAGAGGCGATGACCATCTTCAATGCGAGCCACAGCGCCACGTTGACCAAAGCCAAGCTAATGCAAGGTGAGAGCCAGTCGGCACCCACCGGCTCTCCCCGGAATGCTAAGCGGACGAGAGCGTGGGGCTGAGACGGGCTTGTCCAACCAGCATTGGGCGCAAAGGGGTCAGTGTGAGGTGAAGCGGATGAGGTGCTGATTGGGCCAGTGTGGGATACAAACATGATGATGGGGCGAGTGCGGGACGCGGAGATGCCGATTGGACGAGTATGGGACACAGAGGTGCTGATTGGACCATTGCGGGATGCAGGGATACGAGCTAATTGCGCATTCAATTGGAACGAGTCTTTAATTCGCCGACGTGCGACTAAACGTCATTTTATATATATATTTTTTTGGCGACCAATTTTTAACATATGGGGGAATGATCAGGTAGTACCTTTACCTTTAGGTATTTTGGGCCCTGCCGGGATTTGGGGGGCAGGTAAAGTTACATGTAAGGTGGGGTCTAGGAAAAGTAGGCACAGCGGGGTACGTAAGGTACAGGTAGTACTCCGGCGTCGAATATCCAAGTACTTTTCCAGGTCCTTTTTGCCGAGATCTGGCCTGCAGCCCTGACAGGCAGGCCCCTGAGTCAGAAGTGTCCATCCTGAGATAGTGACTAGTTAGTACAAGTACAGTAGTCAGTGATGACCGATCGGGTTTAGGTTTATTAGCTTTAAAAGCATTTTCACAGTTTATGAGGTTGAGTTTATCACGGAAAAGTGCTCAAGCAGTTCTGATATTATTCAGACCTGAATTTACCGGTTAGGTATATTCCCCTACTTTCCACACTATTATATAGGTCAGTGCATCCCGCTTTGACGTGGGATAGCGAAACGCCCATCTCTCGGTTTTGCGTGGCGTGACGCGTAGAGCACGAGAGGACATGGCATCATCGTAGATGGGCGGGGACATTGCACTTGAGCCTCAACGGGCTGGCGATTCAAATGAGGAAGCAGTGGAACCAGGGAATCGAGCCGGTCCGAAGCCGGCGACCAAATCCATTAAGAAATGGCCTCCGACTAAAATCTCGATCATTCAGCCCCGACTAATTGAATGTGCAATTAGCTCGTACTGATTGAACGAGTGTGGGACGCAGAGGTGCTGATTGGACGATTGTGGGATGCAGAGGTGCTGATTGGAGGAGTGCGGGACGCAGAGGTGCTGATTGGACCGATGCGGGACGCAGAGGTGCTGATTGGACCATTGTGGGATGCAGAGGTGCTGACTGGACGAGTGCGGGATGCAAACATGCCAGCTCATGGTGTGCAGGATGCGGATGGATGTGTTGATCGGACGGCTGTGGGGCGCAGAGATTATGAATGGCGAGGTAGCGACAGTGAACGGCGGCGAGTTGTTCAGCGACTGCGAGCAGCTGACAGTCTTACTCGAGGGCTGCGTATACAATGAGGCGGACGGCACCATCCACGCCCCGGCAGTCCTGGGGATACATTGGGAAGTGGATGAAAATAGTCTAATACCTGGGGGTGACACCCTCATATTCCAGGTACTCTCTTGCCCACCTCCGGGCTCTGACAGCCCCCCACCTAGCCACTCCCTTCCACTGGATTTAGTCCACCAAAGCTGACGCGCCCAGTCTTGGGTGACACGGTTGTGAGTGGCAGATACAGCCACGTGCTACCACGTCGAGCCTTAACCACCTGCTCGGGCTCGCTGAGGGATCCCGGGCGCGGCGGTGGGCATGCGCAGGAGAACGGGCTGGTCAAATCTCGAAGCAACTCCGATGTTTTCGGGATGGCCTCACGCAGGCGTAGCATCACTGTGGACGGTTTTGACTCATCTACGGAACACGAGACGGCGCAGACGGTGGAAACAGGCAACCAGCCAATGACGAAGTCTTCCCAGGACACTACGTACCACGTGGTGAGAGGCGCTTTGTCCGCGCCGCTTCCCCGTGGGCGTCCGGTAGAACTGGCGGGGCTGCTGAGCGGTTGCTATGTGCGGATGGACGTTCTGGAGGGAAGCGCCGGTGAGGGGCGACCGCGCCATCCTGGTGGAGGCCTACGGTGGCCTATTTTGGGTGGCAGCACCGGTGCAGTGAAACACGAGAGGCTGCCTGCAAACGCACACCGGACGGCACTGAGGCTCGCAGTGGTGGGCGCAGAGGGCCATGATCTCCAGACATCTCTGGCGAATGCTGGGACACCGCAGAGCGTGCTACTGGATACGGGGAGGGCTTTCTGGTGCAGGGGTGTGGACATGGAGGTAGGCTGGGGGTTTGGGCACAGGGATCTGCGCCGCAGTGGGCATTGCAAGTGGCAGGGAAATGGATATCGGGTTTGATGTGGGCAAGCGAGTGGGGCGACTGCGGACGGCAGAGGCCAGGACTGCGAGTGCAGTTCATGCGGGACAGTGGAGCAGGCTGCAGCTGGGGGGTGCGGCCTTGTGGGGGATGTCAAGGCATGCCTAGCCCTCCTAGTATGGGACTCCATCCTGGTGGCAGTGACGTCTGCAACTGGTAGCACGTCAGCATCCGCCATCCCGCCATGCAGAATCGAAAGCAAAGAGGCGAGTTATTTAGTGCCGGGGGAGTTTGGTGGCAGGCTGAGTTCGCGCGGGTGTTGACAGTTGACTTCCCTAAACCTTCGGTACAAACAGTGCGGCATACCGTAGCTCAGGTGAGGCTCGCCTCGAGTGACACGTGCGCCCGTTCGCATCAGTCGAGGCTGGCGATGCAGCATACGAGACCGGTGTGTGCAAGATGGTCCCGTCGGCGCCCCGGACAACACTTGGTAGTGACATGGCAGACGCAATGGCGGCGCATCCTTCATGCTGCGCGCCGCTACCTTCGTGCCGCGTGTGCGCGCATACCCGCAGTGCGTGCCCTGGCGCCATGCAGGACGTGCGTGCAATCTCGGCACATTCGTGCGGCGGCTGGTGAGTTTCAGTCGGAGCGAGCGCGCATTGCAGCTGTGAAGTGTGCGTGCATGAGCTGTGCGCGATGCTGCATGGTGAACATGGCAAGTCACCTCCGAGATGATGGTTCGCTCCCGAGGTTATGCCCAGACACAGGAGGTCGGCCTTGGGGCTCGGCCTTCGGGGAAGCGTGCATGAGGCCCCAGCCAGGCGCGCGCGAGCCAATCCGATACCTGCGCTAGCCAGGCCGCGCGAATTCGACCCGAGGCAGGCAAGGCACTGCAAGGCACTTTACAGGTTGCGCCGTTCAGCCGAGCTCGGCAGTCCTCGAGGAGAGAACGCCATGATGTGGGGCCTCGAACCGTTGTTGCAGGGGATGGCTCTGAAGCTGCAGGGCAGCATCCTTGCGGCAGTTTTTGAGGACAAGTCTCGAACCGTTGTTGCAGGGGATGGCTCTGAAGCTGCAGGGCAGCATCCTTGCGGCAGTTTTTGAGGACAAGTCTCGAACCGTTGTTGCAGGGGATGGCTCTGAAGCTGCAGGGCAGCATCCTTGCGGCAGTTTTTGAGGACAAGTCTCGAACCGTTGTTGCAGGGGATGGCTCTGAAGCTGCAGGGCAGCATCCTTGCGGCAGTTTTTGAGGACAAGTCTGGGCCCAGCTCGGATCATTCGATGTCACATTCCTCCTCCATCTCTTCCGGTATCCCTATCATGGCCGTGGACTCCTCTGCCCGATATGGACCCTACTCATGCCGCCCAGCCATGCCCCAGTGCGCGCAGCATGCCATCGGATACTCCAGGGAGCAGCCACAAACACTGGACGGGCCTTGGTTGCCACGCTCGGAGCGGGAGGTTTGCATGCAGGACCGGGGACGTGATTGGAGCAGAATTGCGGAGGTGTTGGAGGGGATGGCTATGAGTATGGTGGGATGCGCGAGGGAACAAAGGTGGCAGCTTGGCGGCGGCGCGGCTTCGGGGCGCATGCAGGCTGTGGGGGGCGGTAGTAGGCGTCACCTAGAGGAAGAGGCAATGCCACGATCATGGGGAGGGCACGGCGAGAATTGGGGGTGCCTTTCCCACCGGCGTCGCCTGTAGGCCTGGCAGGGGCACCACCCAGTCTCTCGGATGTGTAAGCGAGTCTTGGCGAGCTGGAACCCCATGGGACTTAGGGCGCCCGTGGCTCGTACTTCTATTGGTGGTGACTGATGAACGTCGGCCAAGTGTGTGTGTAAAATGTATGTAGAGTATATGAATTGAATCCTCCGAGTATGGCACGACGGGTTCCTCTGACGCGGGTTCCTCTCTCTCTCTCTGATTTAAGATCCCGTCACCAAAGGAAGTCCGATCCGTTGTCACACATCTCACGGTGCCACGTCTCATCCTTTGCCATCCAACCCATTCATGCCCACTCATGCCCGCGCTTCGTCGCAGATTGTTCCAGCGCATTCGCTGCAGCTTGGCGATGCTAGCAGCATGCGGTGGGGTACAGCCTTTTTCATGTGGTCAGCGTGTAGCAATCAATAATATTGAGCGATTATGGGTGGTGGATGGCGTTGTTACAGGAGAGGCTGCCGCTGTCATGTCAGGTCAGCACTGCTCACCCGTGGGTGGTTTAGGGGGGCATTCCCACAGCAGCTTCCGATTCTCGTCTGCACTCGCTGCCAACATGCTCGCGTTTGGTGAATGCCACTATTTCTATGGCACCTGGCAGGCTTCAACGGGGCAGTCACTTTCGCGAACATGAACGAAGGATGCATGTGTCTCTGCTGTGGCGCTCTTGATTTGCTTTTCACATCCACTGGGATGATGGTGGGCTGGCTTTTGTTGGCCGATCTCAAGCCATTCAGTGTCTCTGCTGTGGCGCTGTTCGCGAATTGTCGAGCTGCATCATCGGCGCCCCATCACAGTAGTCCTAAAGGCGGCTGGCCTGGGTCTGCAATGAATAGCAAAGTAGTGCAGCGACCTGTTCCGGGGCGACTTATATCGGCTCTTGGAACATGAGATGTGTATACTGAGATTGTGGCAGCCGATGTCCCTGCGCTTTGTTAACGATTTCCGACATGCCTGCACTTCCTTCATTCTGGGAGAGTTGACTCTTGCCATCATGAAGGCTTGTTGGTGAAGCTCGAGAGAGAGCGTGAATTCATTTTGTGACTTCTAAAGAGCGAAGTGTGCGCCTCATTTGCAGACCAAAACAACTCACAACGGAAGCCGGGTGCCTCCCTTCCAGTGCCATCCTCGTTCCGTAGCCTCACCACAAAAGATCCCACGGCATCCCAGGGAGGCCAGAAGCAGCGTATAAAAGAATCTTCCATAGTGGAACTCACCCCTCAGGTTCCTAGCGCCTACCCCATGGCATGCATGTGCTGATTCCCTGCACAGTACCTTCTGATCTGCATGTACTTGACACCTACACAGCTGCAATTTCTTTCAAATGCGCAAGTCTTACGATCCCTCCGAAAGATACGGTGATTTGCCTATGCTTCGAATAATGCCAGTTTTTGAGATGGCAGACTTGGTTCATACAGGTACCTGCGGTTCGAGGCAGTGGTATTTCTAACCAGGATGTTGTTGAGATGGAGCAAAAGTATGCCGATATGAAGGCAGTGCAGGTGAAGGGAACGGTAGAACCAGGTGAAATTGTGTTGGGAGAGACGCCATCCGACGAAGACGTCGTTGCGGAGAGCAATGCCAATCCCTCGGTGGGTCCTAGCGAGCAATAAGAGGGAGTCATAATCGATGGCCAGTTTGTCTTGTGGAAATATATGGGCAGAGGCATCACAAGAAAATAATGTTTGGGGAAGCTGAGGGTGGCATTGCTAAGCAATGACCACAGCCCGGAGCTGAGGTTTTATCTGCAGATGTTGTGACTCAACTCCCTGAACAATCATTGAACTTCCTCTTTGCCAGAGCGCACTTTTGTAATTGCTGCATGCATTCGTGTTTTGAAAATCTTCATGGTATGTATAATAACCGTTATGTTGTGTATTGAAAAATGCATTTCTCCAAATATTGCCTGCACTGAATGTATCCTACTTTCACTTAGACACTCCTTAACGGCATACTGGTCCAAGTTAATATGCCCACGCGTACGAGGGTGTGTGTATGTGTGTGTTCTGGTTACATGTCCGTGTACAGTGCTCATGGTTATTACACATGCCGGGGGACTTGCGTTCTTTGACCTTGATATGAAGTAGTGACGGATCGCTGTGAACGGGGACGACCGCCGGGTGGTAGTGGGTTTTGGGAGGCGGTTATCCCTGTGGTGCCATTCTGGCGGGCACTGCCTCTTGGAGAGCTCGGTAGATTCGTCTGTCGTGCTGCGAGGAGAGGCAGAAGGTGGTGATGTACAACTTCTGTGTTCTCCCTTGAATTTTGTGGGGAGCACTTAGGTGCCCGCATGTTTCCTTTTTTTGACATGGGGTGTCCATGCTGTGTGGTGTGACTGCATTCATGACATAACCATGGACCAACAGGTCCCATCCATCGACCGGGAGCCACTGGGGGGCATGCCAGCAGGGTCCGCTTACTCCGTTACCCAGAGACCAACAATTGTTGGGCGATGATCGGTCACATCGGTTCATCTTTCCATGCTGCTTTGCATCAGGGTTGGGAACATGTATGAGTTTGTGGTATCTTGTCACGGCCCCGCCCTGCTCCTGATTTGCTTCTCACATCCACTGGGATGATGGTGGGCTGGCTTTTGTTGGCCGATCTCATGCCGTTCAATGTGTGTGTTCTGGTGATCGAAGAGCACGCATATGGGGTACGCATCTACAAGTATAGTGTATATAGGGGGTACGTGAATTCACAGGTGGGGAAAATAAACCCTCCATCATCCGCATCATCATCATGTGAAGAGGAGAGACCCATGACAAATAGAGGCGGCCAAGGGGGAGGAGGAGGGGTTATATCATGTAGGGGGGCTCCGCCCCCCGCACCCCCTTCATTTTCTCTGATGACCTGAATTACATTATTAACGCCGTGTGAAGTCATACGTTGTCATTTATACGAACTGCATGTAATGTAGTTACCGCTGGGGGCCTGCCCCTCAGACCCCCCCTTCATTATTCACTGATGACCTGGGTTAAATATAATTAAAATTTAATTATTACCGCACTGTGAAGTCATACCTTGTCATTCATGGATGACCTTTATATTTATATTTAATTTTATTTATACTGTCGTGTCGTGTCGTGTCGTGTCGTGTGTACAGTGACACACTGAGTCGTGTGTCACAGCTCACTGTGTCGTGTGTCACAGCTCTACTCTGTGTCGTGTACAGCGTACAGTGTACAGCCTACGATTCTGGCTTCATTTTTTCGCACTGTTAAGGGGAATTCGACAATGACACCGTGTTAAGAGCCACTGAATTTTCGGAATCCGTTCACACATTTCTCAGATTTGAAGAATGAAGACGTAAAAAAAACTGAGACAGAAATCGTATACAGCGTACAGTGTCACAGTGTCTGGCTTCATTTTTTCGCACTGTTAAGGGGAATTCGACAATGACACAGTGTTAAGAGCCACTGAATTTTCGGAATCCGTTCACACATTTCTCAGATTTGAAGAATGAAGACGTAAAAAAAACTGAGACAGAAATCGTATACAGCGTACAGTGTCACAGTGTCTGGCTTCATTTTTTCGCACTGACACAGTGTTCGACAATGACACAGTGTTAAGAGCCACTGAATTTTTATATTATATCCCGATTTTTCAAAAGAGGGGGATCTTCGATTCCATCTCCGATTTTTTCCCCAATAGGGGGTACGTGAACGTACAGGTGGGGAAAAAATAAACCCCCCCCTGAGTATCCATCATCCGCATCATCATCATGTGAAGAGTGAGAGACCCGCGACAAATAGAGGCGGCCAAGGGGGG